>JAEIFV010001479.1:0-45228 GCA_018904265.1 Lordiphosa collinella
AAATTTGATATATTTCTTAAGTCTGCGACTTTTAAGTCTGCGAATCAATTAATATGCTTTTAAGCTTATTTTGTATTAATTGGGTCTTCTCTTAATGAGACTAACAATAATTTTTCAGATCTTAATCTAGAAACTATTTTATAAACCATCCCTGTTGGAGACAGTTTGAGTTCTGCGGCCCTTCAAGTCAGTCGCTGGGTTGCTAGGTCATTTCTCCGGAGACGAGAATGCATGGAAAGAGATTTTGCAAGTTGGTTTGGGTGGGTAAGAAGCTTCTCAGAATATTTTTGTTTAAGTTGCTCTATTTCAGTTTCGACCAATGGGATGCTGAGGTCCTTGTGGATACACTCATTGCGAATGTACCATGGCGCTCCAGTGATGGTTCTAAGAATTCTTGATTGTGATCTTTGGAGGATTTCCACAATGCTCGCACAGGCATTTCCCCATAACTGCGAGCCATACGTCCAGACAGGCTTTATGATGCTTTTGTACAGTAGGACTTTATATTCCAGTTTTAAGGGGATTAGCTTGATTCGAAGTTTTTTCGACTCTATGTGTTTGCGCCATGTGAGCCTTCTATCGAGAAGCACACCTAGGTATACAACATCCTTTGATTGCGGGATCAGGGTTGCATTTAGGGATAGCTTGGGACAGGGTCATCTGTTGAGTGTGAACGTGACATGTTTACTCTTTTGCTCGTTGATTTTTATGCGCCAGTTGGCCAGCCACTCTTCCACTTTAGCTAGGTGGCTTGCCAGGAAACTTGTTGCGTTAATTGGACATCGGGATCTGCTTAATATTGCCGTATCATCCGCTAAAGTACTTATTGTAAGTTATAACAAAAAAAAACAGTTTTCTCGACCTCGTCTTTAAATTTCTTCGCTGTCTCTCGCGAGTGCTTGATGATCGTCAGTGTTGGTCCACATTTAATGCTCAACAATGTCAAAAACTTGACTGCATTAAAAAAGCTAGCAACACAATTTTTTGCTTTAATTATAGTATTTTCTTCCGTAAGGGATTTTAGAAGGCAATCTACGTTCTCTTCTTCACTTAAAGAGTATGTCTTGACGGTTGTGATCTCCCAGTTTTTCACTTAATTTTTAACTGTGACAAGTCCACCAGCATAGCTTTGCTATTATTAGGATGTCGAAAATAACGTAGTTTAAAGTAGTTAAAGTACAGCTGGAGGGTGTATTGGAACAGTGTAGGTAGTCCAGTTTGGATGTATATGGCGTAATTTGGAGTATTACGGAGCAGGTAAAAGATCTTTTTAATGTAGAAGAGAAGCAATCACTCTACATCTTCGAATCTGCTAAATCCCCAGACTGGGGCCGCACAACACATAATTGCCCTGGATGTGGCTAAAAACAGCTTATATTTGGTGCTGTTGTTAACTTTCTTCTTCCCAAGAAGATGATTCCAAGTGCTCTTAATAGCGACTTTAGCGTCTGTCAATTTCTGTGGCAAATATTTCTTAAATGACATATAGGAAGTCAGAAAACGTATTTGGTGTACTTATGTACTGTTTCTTAGCAAACTCACCATTTGACCAATTTCCCCACACTGACTCTACGTCCTACTCAATTCATATATATATAAATCTCTTAACCCGATTGACAGATGACTGACCGATTACACAATTTCACAAAAAAAAAGCCCGATATTATCAAAAAAGTGTAAATGAAGTAAAATTGACAATACAATGGTCTATAGGCCAGTTAATTTCGCGAGTTTTTTACGATTTTTAACTTGCCGAAAAAATGAAATTTCTCAGAAAGTTCTTATTTTTCATACTTAAATCAAAATAATGGTATCTTAAGAACCAGAAGCCAACTTTGGATTTGGTTTTTAGTGATCGTTATTCAATTCAGTCTACGTACAAACCAATTTGGTTTCAATTGGTGGATTAATGTGGCTAAACCTGACCCTCTGGGGGAAAACGGACAATTTACTTGAGTTTACTTTACTGAAAGTAAATTAGGAATGTTGGCTATCTGCTCTGGTTAAAAAGTTGACTTTTTTTGGTAAACTTGTGTTATCAACCCACATCCCAGACCGCTTTTTCCAGAAATCTAAGAATTGGCATATACCTATGTATGTTCAGTATTATAGGCGCGCACCTTAAAAGAAATGTTTAAGAATTTAAAGTGGATGAAAATGTCCGGAAAAGTTTGTATGGGAAAAATTTTTTCTTTCATCCGATTTACTTGAAACTCGATTTGTAAGCAGTGTAGGCCAAATAACTGGACACGTATTTTTCCCGATTAAGGAAGAAAATGTCCGAAAACTCTCGGTTTTTAAGGATTATATGCGAAGTAATTTGCGATTTGATTTTCCGATGGCGGAAAATGCGGTCCCATGGCGGGAAAATATCGAAAAATCCTGCACGCAAACAACCGCTTTTTATCCGATTGACTTGAAACTCGGTTCGTATGGATATTATGCGAAATAATAAGTGATATGATTTTCTTATGGTGCAAAATCCGACTTAGCAGAAGATGCATGGAAAATTTGAATAGTCAAACTATTTATCATCCAATTAACTTGAAACTCGGATTGTAAGGAAGGCCTCTGAAATAAATTGTGGTTTTCCGATGTTGGAAAATCCGGTCCCAGGGCGGAAAAATTCTGTATGAAAAAACTAGTTTTTCATCCGATAGGCTTGAAACTTAGTTTGAAAGCAAAGTAATACTATTATTTATACATGTTTGTTTTCCTGATATTAAAGAATCGGACTCCGATTTCGGAAAAAATTATGACGGGGGAGTGGGATGCAAACCTAAGCAGTATTTTTGAGCTCATCTGTATGAAATTCGCTTTGTAAAATGAAAATAAATGTTGAAAATGAGGTCAAAATTTATTTTGGGCAGATCTGAGCGAATCTTGCCTTGTAAGTACCTTGGATCAATAACTAAATTAAGGTTCAAGTGATCAAAGGAAAGCTATGCACCACAATCATAGTGTTCTAATTGTTAAGCTAAGCTAAAAGCGTACATAAATCTGTTAAAAACAAATATGCTGCAAGGTTGTGAGCAACTCTGAAATAGAACACTGCAACTCTTTCCCTACTGACTTATTTGCTTCTCCTTCTTCCTGCATCTCGTCCCTCCCCTCTTTCAGTTGTTTCATTTTTAGTGCAAAGTCGTGTCTGACTTTGCATAAAAAGTTTCACATTACTTGGGCGTCTGTTCCGTGTCAAAGCCAATGACGAAGCCTGGCCACAACTAAAGGAGTTTCCTGCCGCAATGCATAATGTTTCCGTTGAACCTTAATCAATGTGTCAATAAGTGTGCAAAGACTTTTCCGAACAAACATTTGCCATTGCTGTAAAGTGTAAACAAGCTGAAGTTGTCGAGTACTAAATTGAACAACCTGTGTGTGGTTTATGCAGGAGATAACACACTAGTCCTCCTCCTCCTCCTCCTCCTCCCCCACCTCCTTCTCTCCCTGCAAGCGGCAACACACAAAATTGTGGCGATTTTTATCGCTGTCACATTTATGACATTATCGGCGTGTCAATATTAAAACCATCGCACCCTCGCCGCATGTCTCACACTCACACCTTGTTGCAACGACCACACGGTCGGATAGGAATTGAGTTTTTATTATGACTATTTAATATTGACAGCCTTTCATAAATAAGAAAAAAAACAGAGGAAAATGAGAGCTGTGAGCTGTTTAAACTGAGCCTAACCACTCGAGTGCAGCCATAACCCATAAAGATTAAACTCTTAACGATAACCACGAACTGAAGTTGTTGTTGTTGTTGGTGCAGTTGCATGCAGCATAATTAAATTTTGTTTGCACCCACAATGCCTGAACCTTAAAACTTTTGGCTTATCAGCGTTTAATTTGTAAATGTCCAGGCAAAGGCCAAAACAAAAAACAAAACAAAATCAACCAAACTGGTTCTTAATTAAAACGACATTGTCGAGTTCTCTGTAAATAATCGTAACGAATCAAACGAACAACAACAACCAAGACTGAGGCTACTAAAAAAAAAACCAAGAACCCTAAAACTACGCCACTCAAAGGTTTTTTTTTTCTTATATAATTTGAAAACATTTCTCTTACGTTCCACAACATTCAAACGAGTATCTGGTCTGCCCTGGCTTTGGGCCAACTGTATACTCTTTTTATTTTATTTTTTCTGATCCCTGCCGTTGGCCGTTTGCTGTGCGGTGTCGCCTTGAACTGATTTATCGAAACTGCTGGCACTTGAGACGTTTTTAATTATATTTTTGGTCGGTTGAAATGACAAGAACTATTAATTTTTATTGGGTCTGCGAGTTGTTCCGAATGCTCATAAAAAGGCGTTAAAAGGCGAGAGATGCTGGTGCGAGATGCTTTTGGACTATAAAGAAAGACTTTGTGAGTGCGATTTGGCAGCATTAAGTTGGCGGAGGGGAAAAAGTTCATTCAAATCAGTAAGAATTCCTTAAATGATTATCGAAGAGTATTTATTGAAAGCGAATAATATTTAAACTCATCAAGTTTGCTAAAACTTTTATCCGACTGTTATTTTTTTACTAGGCAGTAAAATTATTATAAGAGGAAAATGGTTTCTTTTAAGCTAATTCTTATGAACGATACAAATGTTTTGAGTATACACTTTCATTCTATCCTTCTTTATAATGATTTGCGAAGTGTTATGAAATGGTATGAAAAAAGCGATCCATTTATAAATCTCATAGAAAATTGATATTTGTGCAAATTGAGTAATTTGTGTTTTGAGGTCAGCTGCGTCCGTATTAATACCAATTACTGTGCAAAAATATTGAAGAGCTGTATACGCAGCAATATAAATATATTAGAGCGACATACTTTTATTTTAGCATAAAATATCCCATAAAAAGAAAACAGTTTCATAAGAAGCAGATAAAAATTAAAACCATGCATGAAGCTGGTATAAAAGCTGCTGTAACCGCAGGTTTTACAAACCGCCAACACTACACAAAAGTCTGCTAAAATACAGCGAATACAATCGCAAGGGTTCAATACCCAAAGTGAATGAGCGCTCCAAGAAGTTCAAAAGGACTCTAGCCACTTATGAAATGATGAGTTGCGTTCTAATAAAGGCGTAAATAAAAACAACCAATTCCGAAAGGAATTCCATCTTCAGAATCAGTTCAAGGTTTCTAAAATGCTCTTTTAAGCATCAACACATGGTTCTTCTTTTAAGAAAAGTACAAGTGTTGTACTAAGAATTCAAAAATCTTCATATTCGAGCCAGATGGACATCATAAAACTTGGAAAAAAAAATTACAAATTTTGAACAAAATGGTAATGAAGTCTTTTATCTTTTTTACCACTAGGAAGGTTATCCCTAAAGGAAGAGAGAATGCAGTTACCCACCAACTGCCGGGTCTCTTAAGCAAAAGAACGAAATCAGAAAGCTGGTCTTACTCTGCAGAGGGCTTACGCGCGGCCTCTCATATGTGCAAGCCAGCGCTTTTCTCTGCTTTGCCTTGCTAGTTGCCAGTTACCAAAATCAACAAAGTCGAAGTCTATATTCTAGCTTTACTTTTGAATAGCTATTCCTACTTTTTGGCTGAAATTGCATACCAGCTATAAGTATTAAAGACTTTTTCCAGATATCGAAAAGAAGTCTCCGATACAGATAGTTTTTGGTCATTTTTGAACTATTTTTTTGGATTGTGTCCTTAATTCTCAAAGGTTCCTTTGAGTGTTAAGAAGTATCGTCTCTTATTCTTTGCAAAATATAGTTTATATCAGAGTAACCTTTTGAAAGTACAAAAACATTTTGTTAAAAATCCACGCCAGAGATCTACAACTACTAGTGCAGTACTTGATATTTTTTCAACCGAGTGTAGAAAATACTCCACCAAAATGTCGCAGTCTTTTACATACTCAATACATATTTGTGTTTCCCACATGAAGTGCCAAAAACACTAGCTCAACTTGCCACTAATACTGGCTCTCTCTCTCTCTCTCTTGTGGCTCTCTCTTGAAATTACAAAAACAAATAAAAGGAAATTACAGCAGCGATGTTCCTCCATAGCCACCAGAGGCCGAGCCCCCAGAGTGCCGAAATCGGGCATATGAGCGTAAGCAGAGCTCTCTTTGCCTTCATTCGCTGCCCAGCCGTCGTTGAGGGCAGATCAAAGCTGGGCTGTGTCGCTTTAATATCGCACACCAATACACTCTCACTTTTTCGCCTCGCTCTTCTTGAACATCGCTGGTAATATTTACAGTAACTTTTACAAGAACAATGAGAGCGAGAGTAAAAAAAATGATACATACTGAAATATTAGCAGTGTGTGGGCTGTGAGAATGCGTTTGCCGCTCGAAAAAAATCAACCACCGAAAGCGTAGTCAAAACATTTACTCAAGACGCTTTTACAGCGATTATTCACGAGTCAAGAAAACAGGCACTCATGCAGATCTCTAATACGGCAATATATAAAGAAGAAAAGCAACTCTATGAGTATTAAAAAAAAATTTGGAAAAAAATAATCGTCATTTTGAAATTCCGTACTAAATAAGGCGGCTGTTTCTCAAAATTTCTGAAAACATAAGATTGAAACACTTCGTTTTATTCATAAAGATATGTATACTTTCAACTGCTTATCATCTTTCAATATGATTTCTTAAATAAGCATTTTTGGTCTTTTACATCAGACGAGGCTGGCGTTTGCCGGCACACTGAGTGCAATATAAGACCAAAGGAGACCACGCACTCATACAAAGGCAAATATCTGTCTTAGGCTTACTTTCTTGGTGTTTGCGCGCATGCTGCTTTGGAATTCCCAAACAGTTTTGCCGTCGCGGGCATGAAGACACTGCTCTTTTGATAGACGTTTCAGGCAGAAGATCGCTGATGTGTTAGGATTTGGTCCCTCATGAAACAGCTGTCCGATCTACCAAGCCTAATTTGTTGTTTTGTGTATGCCTCTGTTTAAAGTTATGCGAACTGCAAGTAAATAATAAGCCTAAACTTCTTTTGTTATAAATGATTTCACAGTACGATACAAAAAAGCAATTAATGCGCTGTAGTCATGTACCACGATTCCAAAGAGCCCTGTTCCCTTGCTTCATTTTCTACGAATGTGTTCACATAAATACACACGCAAGCGTGCACGCGCTAGCTGACAATTGAAAATAAACTTGATTTGCCTTCACGTATAAGAAGCATATGTCCCATACATGTCGAACCTCTATCTCTTACCATCTCTGAGATCTGTTTGTTCATTCGGACGGACAGATGGACAAACAGACGGATAGACGGACGGACGGACATGGCTATATCGACTCGGCTGTGGATGCTGATCAAGAATATATATACTTTATGGGGTCCTTCTGGTTGAAATTTTCATAAAGATCGTTGCATACTTTTCTGCATCGAATGCGCTGTTTGCTAACACAATGTTGAAATGTTTAAATTAATGTTAATGCTCATTAATTCCACTGAGTATATCGAGGTCGGGCAGAGCCAACTTTAACTTAAGCTTTCGTTAGATTTGTAAACAGTCCCTTCTATCCAGAGCTCGCAAAAAACTCTCAACACTTTCAACGTGTCGGCAAAAAACAGTTTGGTTACGGACACGACGAAAACAGAGAGCAAACGACAGTTTCAGTTGTGTTTTTGCTCAGTTCTGTTGCTCTCAGAGCAAAAACTTTTTTTTCATTCCTGTTTCTCTCCTGTCTTTCACTGACACTTTTGCCGAGAGAAAACTTCCAAACTGTTTTTTGCGTATGTATGCGTGACTTTGTGTTGCGCAGGTGTGTGTCTTCCTTCTAGTACGGCTGACCATCGCTGTATCGCTGTTCCGTCGACGATTTTGTGACTGTCGTCGACCCACCTTTATACCCCTCACAATGTGTTTGACTGACGTATTTTGCAAGGCGATGTCCGCTCAATACGTTAACGGTTCTTCAGGCAGGCTACGTCGACGCAATGCCATACAGCAACCGACATGACGACGCTCGAGTGAGAATGACATAAGCTCAATCGTTGTCGTCACGACGCATCACCGTACAAAGAGCAACGCTGTGTTGACGAAAATACGTACTAGAGGGTTTGTATAACGAGCGTTACACATACAAACAGCCTACCAAACGCACACAACAAAAACAAAACAAAAAACACTTTTCGAAGACACTTATTGTGTCCTGCTCATTTGCAGACAGTTGTTTAGTGAGCGCTCGCCCAAACAGTTGCTGTCGGAGGTCGTCGGATGACCGATAAGTTTGTTTTGCTCAACCGAAAACATGTAACAGAAAACACATGAGGTGCCAGAAAAAGTGTTCAGCTCAGTAAGAGACCGCTTGTGCTGCGTTTGTTTATGTTTTTCATATTTTTATTATCTTACTGTGCATTAAAAACAATTCTATTATAGAACTGTTGATTTTCAAATATCCGGTATCTATTTTGTAATTTTAATTCAAGAACGATCTACTCAATTTTTTCTCAGTGTAGAATGTTTTCGTTGTGTAAAAACTTGCTTAATGTAATTCTCTTTCAATTATGTACATCCTTCTTAATTTTCCCCAACTACTTGTCGCCTTAAATTATGCCATAGTCAAGGTACAACCAGAAACCTTGCCGTTCCATAAGAAAATAAGGGACCGCAATTAAGTGAATATAAATTTAGTAATTTTATGAGCAAGCTGCTTATAAAATTGCCAATTCTATGGCCCAGCTGCCCTGAAGACCCGTGGGGACCTCCATGCATAAAGTGCCGCGATTTATGTGCACGACTTTCAATGCAAAAAAAAAATATGAAAAGGCAATTGCAATTCCCTCACTCTCTCTCTCTCTTTTCCATTCTCTGTTTGTCGATATTTCATGACTAAAGTCGATTTGGGTGCCACAAGTTTCTTCTATTGCTAATTAGCCGTGACATTGCCAGCTAGCCAACTGGCCAGCCTCAGGGCCAGAGCTAATTTGAGGCATCGTTAACGCTAACCAGCTGCGAGTAGAGACCCTCAAGAGCTTATCTTAATTTTTACATTTAATAACCGCAAGGCAGCCACTGGTTAGTGGTCGGAGCAATCGCAACGGGCGGCCATTAAGCTTAATATGGGTAGGTAAACTCTGGCCAAACTATGGCCAAGGTGTGAAGAAAAGTGTCGACTTGTTAAGACGCGCGACCACAGAGTGCCAAGAGATCAGACTTCTCAGAACCAACGCGCGTTTCGTGGAAGCAATAAATAAGACAGGCGAAAACAGGGTTTAAGCGGGCATGCGGCATTGTGTCCTTCATGTGGTTGGCGCGCATACGTAATAAATTTTATTTATTTCTCCACACAAGGATGCGACCACCAAATCACATCATCTTGTCCCACTCAATTAGAGTTGTCGGCGAATCTTTTTGAAGCCCCAACGGCCACAGGCTGGGTTCCAACTACATAGGTACATTTCTCTCGGTCGGTTCAAATAGTTACCAGTTCAACTTGAATTCGTGGCTAATTTGTGGCTGTCAACACTGGCCATTGTCGAATTTTGATGAGTACAAAAGCCAGAAACAAAAGGTTGAAATGATCATAAGTTGCCTATAAAGTGCCTGCTTAAACTTTGATGAGCTTAGACTCGTAAAAAATATCATATAATGGTAGCTGCTCTATAAAAATAAAATTAAAGCTGTATACCATGAAAGGAAGTTGAAAAGTTGCTCATGAAAAGTAAAGAATTAGTACACTGTAAAAATTGGATAAAACTAGTTGAAAGATTTGATTGAATTGATTTGAAATAAGCGCAGCTTTAAGTTGTAAAAAAGAAAGTTTAGGCCTTTAGCAATGAGAATATGCTATCATAAGAATTTGAGTCTATTTAGTTAACTGTATTTATATAATTTATTTGATTTAATGATCAACGAAACAAGGAAAGGCCATCAATCATAAAAGAAGGAGGGATGAAATCTAGGCCAAAATACAAAATCGATTACAAAATATTTAGATAAAATATAAACAAATCGCCTCTAAATGTCCACCTCTTAATGGCAGGCCGGTTTTTTGGCGGAAATCGAACAGAACTTCTAAAAAAATTAATATGTTATTAGTTTTTTTTTTTTTTTTGTTTTTTTTTATGGTATTTGTTTTACTCCAGAAAATAATAAAAACTAATTGGTGTTGTAGTTTTAGTTAAATATTTTAGTTAACCTATTTGTTTGTTCCTTTTCGTGCGTCTTTATTATGTTTACTTAAAGTCTTACGTCATGTTTCTTAGGTTTCTTTTCCATTGTATTAATCGGATTCTTAGGGTAATAAAAGCGCTGAAGTTAGTTGCGGAAATTTGCGAATGAGCGTGTAGTCTATGATATACCAATTCGCCGACTTATTTTTTAATGTCAAATTTGCCCAACGAAGCCTCCGTTTCGCATTTTTATCGTGCTGTATAGTTGTTTTCCTCTTTCGTGTTTGTGTTCAAATTTCAATGATAATTTAATTAATTATTTTGGCATTTTTGGTTTTTATTTTCGATTTGGTTTTGGAAGGCGATTCGTATCCCAACAGAAATCTCAACCTTATACAAAAAACATGGTTCTTTGAATACTTTTTACAACTTTCTATAAGTCAGTCATCAAAATGTGGCAGGTTAGAGGTCCTGAACAAAAATTAAAAGCATTGAAAAAGATAACACAAAATCCAAAAGGAATTTCGGTAAAAATGGGTTAAATAGAAAACAAAGTTCGATTGAGAATCAAAAGTTGTGAACGAAAGCTAAAATGACAAAAAAAACTTAATATATGAGAAATTTACGTAATAGTAGACAAGTCCATAGATGGAGGTAGAGGATCATTCATCGACGGAAATATTGTTAGAAATTAATTTCTGATCCAAGATTGGTTTCAGAAATTACAAGAGTTAATGAAAATCCGATCTATCGTTGTGCCACTTTTTTTTCAAGCTATGGCATCGGGCTTCAAAATTAGTGCCTACAAATTTAATGAATATGCCCTAGATACTGCCAAGGAACTGATTAAAGAGTATCCATTGTACAATTTGCCGACTACAGTCCATAAGGTTTTAATTCATGGACCTGCTGTGATAGAGCATGCAAAAGTATCAATTGGAGAGTTTTTAGAGAAAACTGCAGAGTCCAACAACAACAGAGACAGAAAAAAATGTAGACTTCATCAAAGCCGGAAAATGTCGCGCATTATAAAAACATTCACTCCTTTTATGGTCCGACCCTTCTATAACTTTTATAACTTGATAAAAAAGGATAAGTCAACGTTATTTGAATCTGAATATGGCTTGCTAGAGGAGACATTATACATTTTTGTAATAATAGAGTATTAAAATGGTTTCAAATTTCAAATTTATTTATTGGTTATGGTTATAGGTGGGGTTTGGGTGGGGGCGGTGTGCAACGACAAATCATGTCCATCTTTTCACCACAATTTTTAAAGAGGCTTGGTGAAAGTTTCATCACTCTACTACCATTAGAAGTATTTTTGGCCGCGCCTCCATACAAGCGGATCCACTGTGCTCTGGGGAAGTAGCGACACCACCAATCGATAACATAGAGATAGATCCGCCGGACCATAATGAAGTCTTGTTAGCCGAAAGGCTAAAAAAATAACAAATCTGCTGGCGCTGATGAGCTGCCTGCTGAATTGTTCAAGGCTGGCGGTGAGGAGCTGGTAAGGTGCATGCACCAACTCCTATGCAGAGTATGGTCCGAAGAAAGCATGCCCGAAGATTGGAATCTAAGTGTACTCTGTCTAATATTTAAATTACCGCCGGATCAGTCTCCTTCCCATCGCTTATAAGATTCTATCATGCATCCTATGTGAACGTCTAAAGCCGAGAATAAGTGAACTGATTGAACCTTATCAGTGTGGCTTTAGACCTGGCAAATCCACCACGGACCAGATATTCACATTGCGACAAATCCTGGAGAAGACCCGAGAGAGAAATATCAACACCCACCACCTTTTTGTTGACTCGCCGATAAGGTCAAAGTTCTTTGAAGCCCTGTCTACCTTTGGTATTCCAGCAAAGTACGTTCGACTTTGCATGATGACGTTGAGAAGCACACAAAGCTCCGTCAAAATAGGTAAAGACCGCTCCGAGCCTTTCGATACCAAAAGAGGTTTTAGGCAGGGTGATACCTTATCGTGCGACTTCTTTAATCTGCTGATGGAGTACATACTGCGCCAGTGCCCAAATGCTAACAGAACGGGCACCATCTTTACCAGAGATAACATGCTATTTGCATATGCCGATGATATTGACATCATCGGCAAAAGCGAATCTGTGGTAAAACAGGCGTTCTCAGAGATAGAGAAGCAGTCAAAACTTATGGGCTTAGCGGTAAATGAGGATAAGACGAAGTACCTACAATCAACGCGCAGTGAGTCTACGCTTGGACAATCTGTTGCAATGGGAGACTACAACTTCAAGGTTGTTAAGGAATTTGTCTACCTCGGAACGACGGTAACCAGCGACAACAACACCAGTCTGGAAATCCGAAGAAGAATTACTCTTGCAAACCGATGTTATTACGGGCTCAATAAGGAGTTCAAGAGCAGAGACCTCTCTCGGAAAACGAAAATTGCGCTATACAAGTCGCTTATCAACCCAGTCCTGCTATACGGCGCAGAAGCATGGACAATGACAAAAGAGGATGAGGCGGCAATTGGCGTGTTCGAGAGAAAAGTTCTTCGGAGGATTTATGGACCTCTAAACGTTGGCGGCGAATTTCGCATCCGAATGAATCGCGAACTGTATGAGCTCTATGGGGACACTGACCTAGTCAAGCGCATAAAACAACAGCGGCTGCGCTGGATAGGACATGTTACCCGTATGGATGATAACGCTCCAGCAAAGCGTGTGTACAATCGGCATGCGATAGAGTTGGGAGGCGTTCCCCGCCTGGTCGACCAAAGCGGAGATGGCGCGACCAGGTGCAGGGAGACATTGCGAACCTGGGAGTGTCCTTCTGGTGGAATGTCGCTCGGGACAGAGGCGAGTGGCGGGCATTAGTGGCAGTGGCCGAGACCGTATAAACGGTTTGTGATGGCCAAAGAAGAAGAAGTTTAATGAGGTTTAATGACCAACAAAATAAGAAAATGCCATCAATAAAGAAAAGGAAGAACCCGATTTAAAATATTTAGGTTGAATAAGCAAGATCATTATGCTTTGAGTCTATTCAGTTGATCGGATTTGTATTATTTTTTTCTTTCAAGGGGGTCTTCTCATTCAAAACCCGTTTTTGGACCCTTTTTAAAAAATTCTTATTTGAAAACGCAAAGAATAATTGAAAGCTTGTTTTATTTATTGTATTACAAAAGGTTCAAAGTAAAAAAAAAATTTTTTTGCCTCGATACGAGGGCTGTTCAAAAAGTAATGAGACTTCAAAGTTGGTGGTGAAAAAAAAGGTGTCGTCACGGCGGCCACGATTCCGGGTCTCCGGAGCGTCCGAAACCGAAACCGAAAACGGGGTTATAATCAGTATAGATGTAATTCTCGGGTGAACCTCAAACTTAATTTTGTGATTTTTGACAAAATGGCGGCCATTCAAAAAAATTTCAATTTCGGGTTTTTTTTGTAGTTTAGTGTAAAAAAAAATAGTAAAAAATTTTTTTTAAAATTTTGGTCGAGGTTCACCCGAGAATGGTGACAATTCTGCGTCGATTCCACTTTGTTTCATGAAAATCGGTTCAGTTGAACTGGAGATATCATGGCCGCCAGTTCGAAAAACGTGGTTTCGAGATAAACGAGCTTAGTTTGCAGTTGCTTGGGAAAATTTAGGTCCCCATTGGGTCACTAAAAGGACTATATCTCCTAAACTAATTCGAGTTTTCGAAAATCCTTTTGGGGGGGATATTTTTGAATATCCAGCTATATAAATAAATGAAAAAAAAAAGTCGAAAAAAAAAGTTGCTCAATGAGAAGACCCCATAAAATAAAATAATAGGTGAAAAATTTACGATTTTTTCAATTGAAAAAATTTTTAGTTAATGCGGATAGGAGAAAGAAATGAGGAAGGATTGGATTATAAATTTTGACTTTATTCACTTCAACGGAAACTTAAAAGAATTTTTCCTAGTTTTTTTTGTATTGTTTTTACTTAATTGACCTTTCTTGTTGGCAACTTTTTTGTAAAGCGCAAACTCTTGTAGCAACATGTTGCAGCAACATGATTTTTCAATTATTGCTGCAGCATGTAAAAACTGTTGTAAAGCGCTTGCATATTCACTTTAACACCTCGTCCAATGTGGCTGTTTGCTGTTGTAGTACGAATATCTTGTGATTGTATTTTGCGTGTTGCTGACAGACGACGACGACGACGTCGACGAAGGCGACGCTTGTTAGCCATGTTGCCTGCCATGACACTTGTTGCACGGTATTCTACCTCAGCAACCTTTTGCGGTCGCTTGTAGTGTGTCGTTGGCGTGTGTCTTTCGCTCCACTAAACTTTTAATTAAAATTTTGTCGTATCACAGTGGCCGCTGCTGCTGCTGCTGCTGCGACTGTGGTTGCTGCTTCCTTTTTGTGGCGTATTTTTTTCATGCAAATTTCGTCTTGATTACGCAGACCATTGCGTGGCTTCCCAATCGTCTCGGGTTCCCATCATTAAGTTGTCAGGCCTTTGCGGCCATCATATCTATAAAAGGTGACTGGGCCACCCCATACTTGGCAACATCTCTGCCAGCAATCCATCAATATGGCAATTGGTATTTCCTCTTGCAGTTGGCAAACATTTGCTTGTGATAAGAAAATTGCCTGCACTAAGATTTATTGACATAATGAAGACTAATTCGCAAAAAGTCCACTTGCCGCCGCAGATTTTGACAATTATTTATGTTGTATTAAGTTGTTTGGCGGTTGCGTGTAAAGCTGTAATTAATTGCCATGGATTAGAGCAGAGAGAGAGAGCAACAGTTTGGTGGGTTTCACTGGCACAGGTGGAAGCGGAGGCGGAGGTGGCTCAAAGCCGCTTAAGTCCATAAATAACCAAGTTTATGCTCTGTCATCTGAAGCTGGCCGGTGGCACTTGAGTTGGTCAATGCGATTTTTATGCGTTTTTAAACCGATTTAAGTATGAATACCGAATATTGGGTATGCGCATTTGTACTCTGTTTAGTTAGAGCTCTTACTACTGGAATTGAGCTCAATTTATGGTAATGGCAATAGGATTGGGGGTATATTTTTCTCACCAAATCAACTTAAGAATCTTGTATGCTAAGTAGCCGGGGTTTGATAGTTAAATTTCAAAAACAAATGCTAAAATAAAATTGATTCTTTTGATTAGATATTCACACCTTGTCTTTGTTTTAGTTTAGTAGTCTTTGTGTTTGTGAATATTTAGGTTTAATTTGACGGTTTTTTCCATTGTGGGAAAAGTTTCAAGCTCAAACGATTTATTTCTTATAAACAGGATTGTAAATCTTTCGTTGATTGAGATGGGAAGTCTAATCATTTGATTCATTCTTCCTTTTTTATTCCTTTTTGCATCCTTCTTTCTTCCTTCAAGTTTTCTTCTTTCTTTCTTCTTTATTTCTCCTGACTTTCTTTTTTCTTTCGCTTTTCTTTCTTTCTTACTCCTTTCTTCCTTCAGAGTTCCTTTCTTCTTCCTTTTTTATTCTTTTTTTCCTTCCTTCTTCCTCCTTACTTCTTTAATGCTTCTTTCTTCTATCTTGCTTCCCTCTTTCATTCTTCTTCCTTCCTTCTTTTACTCTTATTTCTTCCCTATTTTTTTCTTCTTTCTTCCTTCTTTTTCTTTCTTCTTTTTTTTTTCTTTCTTTCTTTCCCCTTTCTTTCTTTCTTTCTTTCTTTCTTTCTTTCTTTCTTTTTCTTTCTTCTTTCTTTCTTTTTCTTTCTTTCTTTTTTCTTTCTTTCTTTTATCTTAGGTTAGGGTTGAATAGGCTGCTCGGCAAAGGCCGAGTTCACCCAGAGGCCTTTTGGCCCATTGTGATGCCTAGTAAAGGGGTGGGGGTATGGGAGGGGAGGGGGTAGTGGGAATTGACGGTCAGATTCTGCGCAAACTTCTATTTGAACCATTTTGAGGAGTCTACAAAAATAGCCAGGTCCTCTAGGGGCACATTTGCCAGACTGCCCAGGTCTTCAAAGAATGGTTTGCCCAGATGCTGGGTGCGTTTCCTAAGAAGTGCAGGGCAGTCGCATAGAAGGTGATGGATGCTTTCTATTTCCTCCTCGTTCCCACAGCTACGGCAGAAGTCATGGTGGGACACGCCTGTTCTTGCTAAAGTGCAGGAGTTGGGAAGTTCTTTTGGGTGAGTATCTTGGCCAGACTGATCGGGATATGCTCCCTCGTTGCCCGGTATGCCTGCGTGACCAGGTACCCAGACGAGGGTGATAGAGTGCTGTTGTATTTGGTTCAGTGCTGTCGCCGTGCTGCGGACTAGGACGCTCTTTGTGGCGTTTGATGACAGAGCCTTAATAGACGCCTGGCTGTCGACCAAGATTGAAATGTTCCTTGGAGTTTCATCCAAGGTGTAAATCAATTTAGCCGCCTGCCAGATAGCATAAATCTCTGCCTGGAAAACGCTACACCAGTTTGGTAGACGGAATGAGAGCTGTGTCGCAAGTTCTTCGGAGAAGATGCCTGCTCCTGTGCCTTCTTCCGTTTTTGAACCGTCTGTATAGATGGATAACTCGTTCTCCCTGATGGTAGTGTCTTGCTTTCATTCTTCTCTCTCCGGGAACCGTGTTCCAAAGTTTTCGTTCTTTTATCTTTCTTTATTTTTTCTTTCTTTCTTTATTGCTAGTTAGTACTGTCGGTTACTAAGGGCTAATGGAGCCTTCCTCTCTGCCACTTTTAAACTATGCAGCGATGATAACGGAAACTCTCTCCAAGCGTTCTTAAAATCTTCCGCTAGAATGTAAAAACAACTCTATTAATCACCTTTCTTTTTTAACTGGGCACCAAAGCTTAGCAGATTTGGTGAATTTGATCACAAAGTTATTGCTTTTTATCCTCTCATCTAAAATTTTAAAGACCTTTTAGTATTATTTGATAGTTTAGTTCAATTTGATAACTGACACAAGGAATAAAGGACTACACAGAATTGCTCAAACAAATATCAGCTGTTAAATACAAATCTCACAATCTGTCGATATGGTAATATGAGAAATTTCATTAGTGTATTGTTTTGATTTCTGAGTACCAAAACACAGAAAGAGGCAAGAAAATCTTTCTTAAGTATAGTTATTCATATAGAATTTGACAGCTGATGGATAAATTTCGATAAGGACCGAATTTTATAAGCAAAGTAAATAAATAAGTTAGTAACGAGTTAGCTGGCTCGAGGTCAATAAGTTGGGTCTGTTCACAATTGTAAACCAACTCATGCTTTGACACACCAAAAAGAGCATGGAACACCTTTACAGCTGTTTCATGGATGTCCTATCCAATCATCAGAAGGCGTTTCGCTAAATGACTCCTGATCGTTGAGCCAATTCCATGCAATCAGAACTTTAAACAGTTGGGAACTGCAAAGCGCAATGAAAGCGAAATTGGACTCACATACAGAAAGCCAATCTTGAGTAATTGAACAAGCTTAAATAAATAAGTTTATTAAAGTTCCGAGATTTCCGGGAAGATTACTACCCAAGTGACAATTTATACAAAATTGTGTCCCGCGTCCACCTCTAATCACTACCAAGAAAAGGGTGAATATATAACAGGAAGCATATTCTCTAGGCTTACTTCAAATCCCATTCATTCTTGGCATTACCTTCTATCAACAATACGTATCGATTATAGTCGTTTTTATTTATAACTGATTAGTACTATCAGTTATTGCTAAGTTTACTACTTAAAAGAACTCTGTGGTTTAATCTAAAAATGTTTACCCATCATAAAACCGGCCAAAGTTCTAGGCGTGTTAGGTTTTTTATTCAAATGTAGAGAAATTCCGAAAAACCAGAGGTATTACTGCATTAGCACAGAAGTATAAAATATGTGTGTTGGTGGTACTGACTTCGCACACCGCAACCGCAGCGGAAGCTGTAGCAACAACAACAAACAACAACAAACAATGAAACCGCCCGCCACGGCAGTTTGCGTTGTTGTTTGTTTGTTATTGGCTGTGGCCAATGCCGCTGCAATTGCCACTGATCGCGTCGATTCAATTAGTAATTCTAAAAAGCGGCAAGCGACGTCTTTTGCATCTTAATGAGTTGCTGCTGCTGCTGCTGCTGCTTGCTGCCCGTTGCAGATTGTTTGTTGTTGTTGCTGCTGTTGCTGCTGCAGCCAATAACATTTGTTCATAACAAGAAGACATTGGCAGGCAATGCTTTCCAGGGCAAGTTTTCCAATTGCCGGCTCTGCACTTTTCATGCCCAAATGCAGTTTGTGTGCAGTTGCATTGACTATTTTTGTCGACGCACTCGTCTGACAACATGTTTGCGCGTTCGTCTTCGTCTTCGGAGAAAATGTAATTACGGTGGTTTAAGTTTTTTTTTTATACGTATTTCTTCTATTGCCGTCTGCTCAAATTAATTCTTCAAGCCAAAATGCGCACTTACAGAGGCAGCTAATCAAAGTTTAATCAATGCGGCATTTTGATGCGACATTGCTAAGCGCTTTTTCAGTTTTTTTTACTGTGAAGTTCCATAGTTGGAACGATGGGAAAATATTGTCGATTGTGACATTGACAGAGTAGAGAGGAAGCCAACAAACCCAAGAATGGGAATGCTTAAGCTATGAAGGATTTCTAACTATTTTTTATGGAGCAGATAGATTGAGGCTTTATTTGGGATAGAGCTATGAAAATTGTTACCATATGGGAGCATCTGTCGATGCAGAGAGTCATATTTGGCTGCTAGAAGCAATTATACAATTTTGAGTCTTTTTAGTTGATTTTTATAGTTTGTTTGGTTTAATGAGCAACATGTAGGTTAGGTGAAGTAGGCAGGAAGAATGCTAGAGAGGAAGGAAGGAAGAAAGAAGTAAGACAGAAAGAAGAAAGGATGGAACAAAGAAAGAAAGAAAAAAGGAGGAAGGAAGAAAGAAGGAAGAAAAATAGGGGAAAGTTAACTTCGGCTCGGCCGAAGTTTTGTATACCCTTGCAGCTTCCATTGAAAACAAAAAGTTTTTCTAACTAAGACTACTTTTTGGACCTTACTTTTCTATGGGATCTATGCTATAAAGATGTCTGATTTCGACCAAACTTGGGGAAATCTTGGAAAAGCATAATGCAATGTTAGTTTCGATATTTGGAGGCGATTCGATTTAAAACAAAAAGTTTTTCTCACTAGAACTTCTTTTTCGACCGATCGTTCCTATGGCAGCTATATGCTATAGTCATCCGATTTTGATCAAACTTTGTAGAATTATGTAAAAGTATATAAAATAAAGAATGTATGCCAATGATAAGGACGTTTTCATTAAAAACAAAAAAATTTTTCTCACTAGAACTAGTTTTTCGAACGATCGTTCCTATGGAAGCTATATGCTATAGTCATCCGATTTCAACCAAACTTTGTAGAATTGTGTAAAAAGTATATAAATATAGTGTATGCCAATGAAAAGTGCGTTTTCATTAAAAACAAAAAAGTTTTTCTCACAAAAACTAGTTTTTCGACCGATCTTTCCTATGGGAGCTATATGTTATAGCCATACGATTTCGACCAAACTTTGCAGAATTGTGTAAAAGTATATCAAATAAGCGTCTGCCAATGATAAGGACGTTTTCATTAAAAACAAAAATCGTTCATATGGCAGCTATATGCTAAAGTCATCCGAATTCGACCAAACTTGGTGAAATCATGGGAAAGGATAGTAAACTAAGATATACAGACTTTGGAGGCGTTTCCATTAGAAACAAAAAAGTTTTTCTCACTAAAAATAGTTTTTTGACCGATCGTTCCTATGGCAGCTATATGCTATAGTCATTCGATCCGGCCGGTTCCGACAAATGTGCAGCGATTGTACCAAAGACTTCGTGCAAAGTTTGGTGAGGATAGCTTTAAAACTGACGGAGGAGAAGCAGAAAACGGACAGAGGACGGACGGACAGGGCTAAATCAACTCAGCTCGTCAAGCTGATCAAGAAATATATACTTTATGTGGTCGGAGATGCTTCATTCTATGCGTTACAAACATCCGGACAATTTTATAATACCCTCTGCAAAGAGTATAAAAACGTCATATCTCCCACAGTTTTTATATATACAAGTGGGCCAAAAGTCATCGATTTGTTTGGCTTTCATTTTTTTCTAAATAAAAACGTATATTCTGTTTTTGATTATATTTATTTGAACCTTTAAATTTTATTGGTCTTTCATGATTCGCAAATGGTTAATTGATGTACGGGCTCGTTTTATGGCTTTTCATCACTTCGGCAAGAACTTCGGTAGATTCTCGCACTCGTGTCGAATGTATTCCTTGAGGGCTTCCAAGGTCTCGGGCTTGGTTACGTAAACACGGGATTTCAAAAACCCTACAAAAAAAGTCTGGAACGTTAAATCGGGCGATCTTGCAGGCCAGTGCAAATCGCCAAAACAGAGACCAGGAACGCCGCCTTCAGAATGTCGATGGTGGCTCGCGCAGTGTGTGCTGTTGCTCCGTCCTGTTGGAACCACATGTCCTCCAGTCCTAATTCGTCCAATTGCGGCAGGAAAAACCCGGTTAACATGACCCTATAACGCGCACCGTCCACTGTTGTCATTTGACCAGCGGCGTTTTCGAAAAAAATGGCCCGATGACCTCCTCCAGCGTGAACAGCGCACCATGCAGTCACTTTGAGCGGGAGCCATTACCTCGTGCATCACTGTGGATTTTCGGTCCCCCAAAAGCGATAGTTTTGCTTGTTCACGTACCCGCTGAGGTGGAAATGAGCCTCATCGCTCATTATGATTTTGGTCGAAAAATCGTCCATTTCGTCCTCGAGATTGAGAATGGCTTGGGCGTAGGTTACACGCGTTTGGCGGTCGACAGGCAGAGCTGATGCACGGACTGGACTTTGTTCGGGAACATGCGCAGGTCTTTGACCAAAATTCGCCTTAGGACGACCGGCTGATGGCTCAATGCGTTGAAGGTTCGTTTCTTCTGGACATACTTAGTAATCAGGATTATTTATCGATCCGCCAAAGGAATGGTAAAGATCGGATGAACGATAGTCGAGTTATAAGGAAAACAAACTATTATGGGCAGCCCCGGTAGCAACGGTGATGGGCAGCACTTCACAGGTACAGAGTATGTTATAGTCGGGCTTTCTTTCTTGTTTCGTGCTAAGTAAACTCAACCACGAAATCGCAATCTCTAATATATACTGATAAGTAAATATATTTGGTCAAATCGATAATGCTAGGCCTTATCACTGGTATAAACATTCGCCCTAATCCAAAAGCTATTTGAGTATCAGTTTCGCTTTGTTCATCATGTTAAGCGTACTTCTTGGAATACCAACTTTGTTGTATTTTCTATGGAGGATATGTCGGCGTCTTAATCGTGACTATTCTATTTTAGCACTAAGCCCACGTGTTAAAACCCAGGATGGTAGTCCTTTGGAGAGTAAGGTTGTTGTTCAGCCGGGCAAGACGATATTTGGCAATAACTTGGATATACTAGACTTTTCGCCGGGTAAGTACAGGAATTCCATAAAATGTAATTAAAACAATGATTTTTTGTAGCAAACATTTTTAATTTTGTACGCGAGTCAACGGCGAAAGCTAAGGGACGCAATTACATTTGGTACATGCTGTATGCACCCATGTACAATGTGATACGTGCCGAGGAGGCCGAAGAAATCTTTCAGAGCAGCAAATTGTTAACGAAAAATGTCATGTACGAATTGTTAAGACCCTTTCTGGGCGAGGGACTATTGATAAGCACAGGTAAGGCCTACATCTGACACAGAAATTGAGTTGATCTTAGCACTGTTTATCTTCAGATCAAAAATGGCATTCTAGACGCAAGACTCTAACTCCTGCATTTCATTTCAATGTACTGCAGTCTTTTCTGGCCGTCTTTAAGTAAGCAGGAAATGTGTTAAAAAAAAGTTGTATTACATCTTAAGCATACTTTCAGGGAAGAATGTCATAAATTGATTGAGATTTTGCATCAGCAGGTGGACAAAGAATTAGTGGTCAATCAGATAATACCGCAGTTTACCCTGAACAATATTTGTGGTGAGTATTCAAGATTGATGGATTGACTAATGATTAACTCCTTTCCCCCTTAGAAACCGCTTTGGGAGTTAAGCTGGATGATTTGGCAGAGGGCCAACAATATCGCGATTCAATTCACGACTTGGAATCAGTCATGATACAACGCGCTTCCAATCCCTTAATGTTTTACAATTGGTACTTTTACCTGTTTGGATCATATCAAAAGCATCGTGACAATTTGAAGATAGCTCATGATTTTTCTAGTCGTATTATTGAGCGCAAGCGTCAGCAATTCAAGCAACAACAACTCAATCCAGTCGATGATCTCGGTAGAAAGCAACGTTATGCCATGCTGGACACGCTATTGGCTGCCGAACAGGAGGGTCAAATCGATCATATTGGCATTTGTGATGAGGTTAACACTTTCATGTTTGAGGGCTATGACACCACTTCCACTTGCCTCATTTTCACTCTACTCATGTTGGCCCTACAACAAGATGTACAGCAACGTTGTTTCGATGAACTGCAACATTTGCCCGAGGATGATGAAGCTCTTAGTGTTTTCGATTTCAATGGGTTGGTGTATCTGGAATGTGTTATCAAGGAATCGTTACGCATGTTTCCATCGGTGCCATATATAGGACGTCAGTGTGTGGAGCAGTGTGTAGTCAATGGATTGATTATGCCAAAGTTCGCTCAAATTAATATACACATTTATGACATAATGCGAGATCCAAGACATTTTCCCCAACCAGATGAATTCCAGCCGGAACGATTTTTGCCTGAGAATACTGTGAATCGACATCCGTTTGCCTTTGTGCCGTTCAGTGCGGGACAACGAAATTGTATTGGGCAAAAATTTGCCATTCTGGAGATGAAAGTATTGTTGGTTTCTGTTTTAAGGCGTTTTAAACTAATGCCAGTGACACGATTGGAGGATATTATATTTGAGTATGGCATAGTGTTGCGTTCGCAACAGAATGTTAAGATACGTTTGGTGCAGCGAAAGAAGGAGTGATATTTGTGTACCACTTTAGGTAAAGGGAAGCAAACATATTTAGCAATTTTTGTATTAATAATTCTATTGTACTCTTTTTTGTAATAAAAGCTAATGCTCAGTACGCACTTCACCCAAGCTGATGCCAAATTAGATTATCAAAAGCCAACTTCATTCCTCCTTTTCGATATTCTAAGTCCTTTGTTCTAACTTTATTTGGTCTATCAAGTTATGTGACCAGGTGTGCAAAGTTCTAAGTAAGTACGAAACATTGTAAAATCGAAAAACGACCCTTAATATTATTGAAATGAGAACCAACGTTCTTGAATCCAGAACATTTCGTACTTACAATAAGCCGAAAAACTTAAGAAAAGCGCGTTGCTCGTTTAAGAACAAAATATTTTGTATTTAACACAAAATAGACTCACAATGCAATGTGCAACGGAAAATGCGAACTATTTTTATGAGAATCTGTATTTTTGTACTTTCGTTCTATCCCTACTATTGACACAGTTTGTATTTATTTCAATTACAAAGTTCTTACACGTCTTATACTTATATTAACGCGATTACAAGAATCTACAATGGCATATCTTGTTGTCGACTGCCCCAGGATTAACAATCATACTTTGGACGCAATTTAACTTTAATACCATTATATTGCTTTGCATAGTGTAATACACTGGGCTGCCCCTCTAATCCCAAGACACCCAATCGTTCACTCCACACCAAATCCCACTTAGAGATTTCCCATCGAAATTTTGTTACAATTCTATTCTAAATTTAATAATTTGACCAATAAATAGTGTTAGATTGACTCAATCTCTTTTTCCATTCTATGCGGATATAACTTTTTCTTAAGCTAGTTATATTTGTTGAAAATACCTCCATCTGAACTCTTTGTATATTCAAAATTTACCATTGATATGTGTTAGATGTGCTCTTATATTAATTTGAAAATGTCGCGCCTGTGCTTGTATTTCTGTGTGCCCTGTTTCGAGTTCCGAATCGGTTTTCGTGTAAACGTTTGCATTTCGAGCTTAAACTACACAATGTTTTAAGGAAGGTGACAACGGTTACTAGATCAGGTTTGAGGAAAATCGGAATTGATTAAGCAGCTGTAACCGATTGCTCAATGTCAAGTTGATTCAATTTGGTCAAAGAGACCCGACCTGATCTGGTAACCGCAGACATTCTTCTTACTTTTCATATATGAGCCTTAATTTCGAGAAGCAACGATTAGACGAAAACCGTCTGCAAGCAAAGCCATCCAACCAGCTGTTCTTTGTTTACGTTAGTGTGACCGTCAAGCTCATCCGTCAGTGGAACAAGGAAAATTCACTTTTTGAGAATTACCTCTAGAATGTGCCATTGAAACAAGGGCATAAGTCAAATTTCAAAATGTGGAAATGCGCCAATTTTTTTTAATTTTTGATAATAGCTAACTAATTTATCGATAATATTGGTTCTCTGTTAACTTGCATATTGGATCAGCTGGGAGTTCTTATCGCTAGCAACAATCTTCGTTTATTTAATATAATAATAATAGACTGCCAGATTGCTCTGCCTCTCAAAATTGAGCTCTGTGTGCAACAGGTCCCAAAGTATCTCGATGAGGACTATGACGGTAAGGCCTTATATGCTGTCCTGTTATGTTTTTTGGATGCCATAAGAATTTAGATGGGTGGAAGGGAAACAGAGCGTTGGTGGGAGACCAAATGTTTTTAGTTTTGTGTTAAATATTGTGCAAGGAATAGTCCGCGAAAAGATACTCCAAGCAGTTACTGTAAATAACATGAGTGTTTTTTGCTAACAGAGCCAGTAATTGGATAAGACGGTCTGGCTGGGGGGAAAGCTATCGAAAATTAACAGTGAGTGAGCGAGTGGATAGAGAATCACTGTTGTTTTACAGCGCTCAGCCGCTGCTTACAGAGCGCGGCCAGTGCTCTGGAGCGTATGTACCTGAAAGACAGCAAGCCTCTATTATTTACAAATTGTACGGCCAGTTTGATACACATAAAGGTACAAAAAATCGTAAAATACATAATAAATTCAGCCAAATCAATTTATACAAAAAAAAACCTTTTTGGGGATTTTTCCACCATTAAATTAATTTTTCACTTCGAAAATTCAAACCTGCGCGACTCGATCAGCTTACGAAGCCAACGTCAGAAACGATGCAGCAGAGCAATCTGGCAGTCTATTATTATTGGTCTGTGGTAATGGTAGTAAGTACCTCAAGCTTGCTTCCATTTCCTACTGGGTCACTGCGACTTACCAGTGGAAAAGGGGTAAAAAATTCTACTGTCAACAATTCCATTGCAGCAAAAAACAAAAACACCAGCTCAAATACAAAACGAAGGAGTGCATAAATATGCACATAAATAAACAACAATTGTTTATAGTGTGTATGTATGTAAAGTAAATATATTTAATACGAACGTTGCTTTGGCTTCTCTCTTTTGGCTGCGTCTGGCAGGCTTCAAGCAACTGTTGCACCTCTTCTGATATCAAATTAATGATTTTACTTTAACTATCGTAGCATTTCGAGACCAATTTGATTACAAAACAATGCCTAATTTAATTATAAAACAAATGCATCAAATAACAAAACAAACCGCATACACACACACACTCTCACATGCACTTGTTAAAACACACACGCACACACCAAGCAAACACAGCAAGCCATGAAAAATGTGGCTTAAATAGTTTTTAATCAATGTTCTTTTCATGGCAAAAGCCAACTCACCACTTGTAAACTGCACAATAATCACAAAAACACAAAAAATTAACGAAAAACAACACATTATTTATTATTGTTTTTACAATAAGGCCCTAGGGTTGCCACACGCACAAATCGATGTATCGATATGACTAGTAGTCGATAAGTTGGAATGAAACTATCGAAATATATTCAAAAAAATGTTGTGCTAAACAATAATTTGAAATATAAATGGCATTTTGTTTATGTTATATAATTATATGATTTAGTTATTCTTATAAATAAATAAAACACAGCCCTGTTTGTCAATTACGCTTTAACAGCACTTAAAGCGACTGGTTAACAGTCGACTTCGATAGACCCTGTTATGTTAAGAAAATACGTTTTATTATTGTTATCGAACGAATTATTTTGAAAATTCAAACAAAGTACCGACTAAGTTTTGTTTGGAGAAAATCATTTAAATACTAACACATTTAGTTCCATCCAAAAGCCTCTTGTTGTTTTTGTTATTAAATAATTGTATATTTGGTTTTATTAATTTTTTTTGTTTGTTTTAAATATTTTGTTTATACTTTTAAAAAGTAAATTTTCTATTTTGATCGAAAATATCTGGTAAGCAGCACTGACACAATGACAAAACAAAGAATAGTAATAGTGTGTATACTTAAGAGTACATACAATATATATAAATACGTATTACATCGAGGTGTTTCCTTTTCCGTTTGGTGTTAACAAAACTGAAGAGTATTGGTTAAACTTAATATGTATGATTACAGCTTTACAGGTCTTTTATCGTTACTTCAATCAAAGTACAATTAGATCAATTAGTTTCGATTTGTATTTTTTTTTTTTGTTTGTTCTACCAATAAAATTAACAACAATTCCGATTCGTTTGATGGCGGCATTTGATAAATCGATGCGCGCATACAACTCCGACGCATAACAAATTTAAAATACTGTTATTTTGTTTCTCATTTCTCTCTATAATATATTAAATATATACGTTAACTATTTGCAGTAGTCGTTTTATGTTTGATTTAGTAGTAAATAGTTGTTTCATTTTAGTCGATTATTATTTTGTGTGGTACATAAAGTGAGGATTGTTTCATTTTCCCGATATATATCTCTGTATATATATAATTTGCGCGTGGGTGCGTTTTGAACAAACATTGAAGTCACATTCACGAGACAACACTAGTTATACGAGTACAAATAACATTCATTTAGTGTGCAAAATGAGTTTCGATGTGTCCATTCATTATTGTTACGAAATTAAGGCATGCCTGGTAGACGCTGCTGTTGGTGTATAAGATTAACGCGTGCTCTTTGCTGCTCTAGACGCTGCACGGTCGCCGTTAAATGAGAATTCTCCACATACAGATCTTTGACAAGTATATCGGCATTTTGTAAACGTTGCGTTTGATCGGCTAACATAACGCCCTGTGCCTCAATGCGGCCATGCAAATCATTAAGCTCCACTTGATGCTGTCGCCAGGATTCTAAAATCAATGAGAAATTAATGTCTTTAATCTAATCTGTCAAAAAAAAATGCACTCACGCTGCATCAGGGACTCGGTATACTGCTGTTGCTGTTTGACCACATTCTGCAAATGACGATTGCGCAATTCCAATTGATTCAGTCTTTGCTGAAGCGTAGGATGCGTAGTTCTCTGCCAAAATATTAAAAATTATTAATAAACATATAAATTCTCAAAAAAGCAACGACCTACCGCATAGGCTTTCTCCAGCACAGGTTTCGCCTCCTGCAACTGTTGCAGTTCCATCACCAAACCATCACGTTGCAAACTCAAGTCCTTGATCTGTTCCTTCAGTGATAACTCAAAGAATTTCAGACGTTTGAGTTCCTCTTTAAGTACACTCGGACTGCTACATTTCTCGTCTCGACTTAGGCAAGAGATTTTACCATTGGATACCACACTGTGGGTATCAAAGCTCTTATTGGAGGCCGTTGAAGAGGTTTCACAATCGGCTATCTCGCCCTCCGATTGTTGTGGACTCTGCGATCGTTTGGGTTTGCCAATGGGCGCTGGTGCCATTGGAGGTGGCGGCATCTGAGCAGGCGGCGGCATAGAGGAGATGGAGGAGACATTCGTGGTGCCGCTGTTGGTGGGCGATGGTCCCGAGGGTTGTACTGTCGAATGGTGTGGTACTAAATATAGATGTCTCCGAGGTTGTTAGGTTGTTGCTGTGAGATGAGTTATAATAAAATTAGTTACTCCCTTTACTACTTAACAGACAAAATTTGATGCAAAACAGTTTTGAAACACTAAATTTTGGCGGAAATGGAATTGAGAACAAGGCTGATAATTAAGATTTTTATGATACTCTGACAAAAAGAAAACATGAATCTATTCCGATAATCTTGTAGCAGTTTCTGTTTCGACTTTTATTCCGTCTTAGCCTATTTGAAACTAAAAGGAAACTCTAAAAAAGTATTATAAACAAGTAAGAAAGTCGGTCAAGCCCGACTATAACATACTCTGTAGCTGTGAAGTGCTGCCCATTACCGTTGCGACCGGTGCTGCCCATAATTGTTTGTTTTCATTATAACTCGACTATCGTTCATCCGATCTTTACCATTCCTTTGGATCGGATCGATAAATAATCCTGAGTACTAAAAATGTCCAGAAGGAACGAACCTTCTATCTTTAAAACTGTGGGAGATATGATGTTTTTTCCAATTTGTGGGCGCGGGAGGGGGCGTGGCAAAAATTAAAAATAAACTTGATCTGCCTGCAAGTATAAGAAACATATGTCCCATACATGTCAAACCTCTATCTCTTACCATCTCTGAGATCTGTTTGCTCATACGGACAGACGGACACTTTTGCACAAACTTAATATACTCTGTGTACCTTTGGTACAGAGTATAAAAATTTAAAGGTGGGATCTCTAGAGAATTTCGTATAAACTAATGGATTTTAATTTAGAATTCGCATTCAATAAACCATATCAATAAATTAAGAGGTCAAAACATGAGGAGAGGCTTAATTTTGCCTTGCTATATGCTGGCAAATGTATTCAGATAGATGCGAAATAGAAAATTTAAAATCGAAAAATACGTCACATTTTTTCGCATACCAAGCTTCTAAACCAGTGGTGTCCAACCACACAATAAGCGTCTTGAGGCGACAATGACGTTTTACACTGACAATAAATCTCTCACATAAAACAATACACTAAACTAAATTTTAGTTGTTTTTTGAAAGCAAACCACTTGCCTTCTGTCTTCCTTCCACACAAGCGAAACGCTCTTGGAGTTTACACCACTGATTTATAGAATACACATATTCTCTCTCTCATATATGTGTTACTGCGACGCCGGCAGAATTTGGCTTGCCAACACGCGTGGCTGCCTTTTCAAATTTTGGACATCGCTGTTCTAAACTGAGTTTCATGTCGAATCGGATGAAAAAATTTCCGAGATATTTCCCACATGTGGTGTGGATTTTTTAGTTAGAGCTTCAATTGTCTAATTATTTTGCGTACTATCCTCACAAACCTAGTTTGAAGTCAATCGGATGAAAATTTATTTATTCCAGTAGAATGTTTCCACTTCGGAAAAGAATTTTCGAATTTTTCTCCAATTGCGCGCCTACATAACTAAACGGAGGTCTATGCCAAATTTTAGATCTCTAGGATAAGTGGTTTGGGTTGTGGGTTTATAATCAGTCAGTCGTTTGTCATTCGGACCAAGAGGTACATAGAAGATATACCTTATGGGGTTAACTTCGGCTTGGCCGAAGTTTTGTATACCCTTGCAGCTTCCATTGAAAACAAAAAAGTTTTTCTAACTAAAACTAGTTTTTGGACCTTACTTTTTCTATGGGATCTATACTATACAGATGTCTGATTTCGACCAAACTTGGTGAAATCATGGAAATGCATAATACACTGTTAATTACGATATTTGGAGGCGATCCCATTTAAAACAAAAAAAGTTTTTCTCACTAGAACTTCTTTTTCGACCGATCATTCATACTGCAGCTATATGCTATAGTCATCCGATTTTGATAAAACTTTGTAGAAATGAGTTAAATTATACTAAATAAGAATATGCCAATAAAAAGGACGTTTTCATCAAAAACAAAAAAGTTTTTCTCACAAGAACTAGTTTTTCGACCGATCGTTCCTATGGGAGCTATATGCTATAGTCATCCGATTTCGACCAAACTTTGTAGAATTGTGTAAAAGTATATAAAATAAGCGTATGCCAATGATAAAGACGTTTTCATTAAAAACAAAAAAGTTTTTCTCACAAGAACTAGTTTTTCGACCGATCGTTCGTATGGGAGCTATATGCTATAGTCATCCGATTTCGACCAAACTTTGTAGAATTGTGTAAAAGTATATAAAATAAGCGTATGCCAATGATAAAGACGTTTTCATTAAAAACAAAAAAGTTTTTCTCACAAGAACTAGTTTTTCGACCGATCGTTCTATGGGAGCTATATGCTATAGTCATCCGATTTCGACCAAACTTGTAGTGTAAAATATATAAAAAGAGCCAATGATAAAGACGTTTCAAAAAACAAAATCCAACTTGGGGCCCTTAAACAATTAAAAAAACACTAGACTAGTTTTCGACCGATCGTTCCTATGACAGCTATATGCTATAGTCATCCGATCCGGCCGGTTCCGACAAATGTGCAGCGTATTTGTACCAAAAGACTTCGTGCAAAGTTTGCTGAGGATAGCTTTAAAACTGACGGAGGAGATAGCACAGAAACAGACGGAACAGACGGACAGGGCTTAATCAACTCAGCTCGTCATATCAAGAATATATATACTTTATGTGGTCGAAGATGCTTCCTTCTATGCGTTACAAACATCCGGACAATTTTATAATACCCTCTGCAAGGGTATAACAAGATAGAAAGTCGGTCAAGCCCGACTCATACTCTGTACCAACGAAAGTGTACGCTCAGGATGTGTACAGAAGCAGCAGAGACCTGCAACAAGCCTCTATACTGACACACTCGTGCTTGTCTTCTTGGCTCTGCCTTGGCGCACACCGAAGACGAACAATAACGATCTGCACGAAAAATATAACAGATCGTCTCACTCGCTACCGCACTCCCACAAATACCTTACCCCTCGCCTTGTTACGAGAGCTTAGCACTCAACACTCGTCGAAATGAGGTGGCTCGTCGGCACAAGTGATCGTTTATGGGTCCGTTAACGTTCATATGTTATGTTATTAGGTTGTGTCATGCCAATTACCCTTCAATTTAATAGTAAATCGTTCCGCTTTTACCAAAATTTATCTTTTTTGCCTCACAGTGTTTCTGCGTAGATGACAAGCTTTGACCATAACAACACGCGCAGATCTTTGACTTCGGCACAAGTAATCTCGGTTACCGCGTCCGAGCTAAAGTATTTCGCGAGTATTTGTACCGAACGAACTTTACTCTTTAAGACTCGCGTCCGAAGCTCTGAGTCAAATGGAGTGTATGTACGGAAAACACTCGAGTTTGAAAATGCAATGATTCGCCTAAACTCGAACTTTTTTGGGAGTTTTGTTTTGTGTATGCCGTTTGAACAAGTTCAACAAGCCTTGAGCGCTTAGTTTACTTGCATCGCATTTGATGCACGGGTGAGCGAGTGTATTCGTGATGGCTCGTTGCAGTTCTCTGAGAAGCAGCTTGGTAGCACTTTCATTTTTGACAGTTGTTTCCATTTATGATAAAAGTTACTACTAATCTTCTTCTTCAAGGAACGGACTAGGCTTATAGGACTCTTCTTTTGATCTAAAGGGCAAAGAAGAGAGCTGGAAGATGGTTTTAGGGGAGAGGTTAGAATTACAAGCCTTATTTAGCTTTAAACCATTCAAAAAGTAATCTTTTGAAACTGTTTTTATACCCCTTACTCGTAGAGTAAAAAGGGTATACCATAAAGTATATATATTCTTGATCAGCATCAACAGCCGAGTCGATATAGCCATGTCCGTCTATCTGTATGAACAGTTAAATCTCGGAGACTAGAAGAGCTAGAGCCACCAAATTTTGTATGTGGACTCCTATTGTCTATACGCAGATTAAGTTTATTTCAGTTTCATAAAAAACGTATAATAAATGGCAAAGTTATAAAAAATCTTGTATACTTTTTGGAGCCGCATGCGCTGTTTGCTTACATAATGTTGAAATGTTCTCATTAATGTTAATGCTCTGTTAACTAACATAAGGGAAGGTTATACAACATTATTTTCCCTGAGTAACGGGTATATCGAAGTCGGGCAGGACCGACTCTAACTTACGCTCTTGTTTATATAAGATTTTAATGAGTGAAGCTGCGTCTTGAATTCAAAAACTGAACAAAATGTTTGGCAAAGGAACATAGAAAGGAAAAGAGGCAGCCCGACACAGCATTTGTGGCAGTGTGGACTCTTCCTTAATAATTGCTGAAACTAACTCTTTATTATTTTAGTTTAAGCTCCTGACAGGTGAAGTGGAATTCATTGCTCAGTTTATCTTAATAAGTTTTGTATTTCCTGCAAGTTTATCTACATCCCGCACTGAGCATATAGCGAGCTTAGCAGAGAGGAGTATTTGGTACATGAGAATAAAAAGTTACCAGGGATGATCCCAATTATCATCCTACGTATAGAGAAACTGAATATCATAGCAAAACCTATTGATCCTATCTCAATTTCGCCAATTTTCCAGCAAAACAAAGCTCCCTATTTTCGTTAGATAACAACTTTGAGCTAAGTACTGAAACGTCCTCTGAAACTCTGCTAGAGTTTTCCTAAGCGAATATTTATTTAAGAAAAAAATAAAATATATAATTTTTATTGAACAAACACATACACATAAACTTATAAGCTAAATGAGTAGGAACAGTATGACATGGCACAAACAAAGAGATGGGAAGGCTGAGCCTTCTTACTCACCGGCTGGCCGCCTTGTGCGTGGGTGAGCCGCCACTGAGCAGGGCCAGAGCTGTGGCACTGGCCTCGTCACCACTGAAAGCCTTGAGTGGTTCCTGTATGGTGCTCTGTAGCCACAAATAGCTAATGGGCGAACTGGCTGGACTTTTGTTCGAATCCTGTGCATTCAGCTGTTGGTTTAGTTCACTGGCTCCCGTGAGAATTTCCACGCTTTCGCCTAGCCGCGTGCGCAAATCTTCAATTTCGGATTGCAATAGGCTTATTTGCTGTGACTTCTCCTCGAGCATTGATATGGAACTGGAGCGCAATTCGCTGGCCTCTGCTTCGAGCTCAATGTATTGCTGCTCCAGCATATCCCTCTCATCGATGGGAGATAGGCGACCATCTTTGCTGAACTGCTCCTCGTATTCGCGCACCTTTTCCATAAGTTCGGTGAACTTTTTATCGCTCTCCTGCTGTTCATCCTCATAGATTTGGCGTTCCTTTTCGAAAAGTTGGCGTTCATCGCTTAACTTGCCTTGCCAATAATCCTCGCACTCTTCATAGGCACGCTGCATTTGCTCGAGGCTTCCCTCGAGCTCCTTGCAGCGTGAATCTGGGGAACTGGAAGTAGTGTCTTTTAGTTGTTTCTCCAGTTGAGTTAGGCGTAGTCTGAGTGCGGCGAGCTCTTCGTTATCTTGCTGCTGATGTAGCTCTGAATTGAGGGCCAATTCCTCGCCATCTGTGCACTTGCGCTGTTTGCCCAGACGAGGACTTTCCTCGGTGATGGGTGTCTTGCTGGGTGAGTCACCTCTGCGTTTAGTGCCGCATGGCTCTAGCTCCTCCACTGCCACGGTCGCCAACTTTTTGTTTCTACGCTTTAGTTCCACATTTAGTCCCTCAATCTCCATGGTCAGCTCATCAGTCTTGTCGCGTAATTGGGCATTCTCCATTTGCAGAGCAGCCAACTTTTCCATTAGCTGCAGCATTTCATCCTCCTCCTCATGGGTTTTAGCTGCGCTCTCTTGGGCTGTCGTTTGAGTTCCCAACTCTGGACTGGCCTCGCAGCTGGCCAGTTCTCGATTAAGCTTGATATTCTGTTCCAGCAATTCGGTCATTTGAATCTGTGCCTTCTGATGTTCCCTGTCCAAGTCAGCGTTCTCATTTCGCACCAGTTCCAGTTCGGTGCGCAGCTTTATCTCCTCCTGCTCCAGAGTCTTTAGCTGCGCCTCCAGACGTCCGGTCATGCTAGTCCAATGGTCCCGATCGTGGCTCATTCTTTGAGTCAATTCTCTTATCAAACTGGCATGTCGCTGTTCCAATTGCTGCACCTGCTTGTGCGACTTCTCCTCCATGCTGGCATGTCGCTCATCCACCTCGGCGGCCATTAGGGCCACTCTTTGATTGGCTGCCTTGTTGTCTGCCCTGAGTTTTAGATTCTCTTCATGCTGCTGACGATAGGCCAGACGATAGTTGACCAATTCGGAGGATTGAAGCGTTACCAAGGCACGTAGCATATTTTGTTGAGGATCTTGCTCCAAGCCACGCAGCTCTTCTTCCAGAACTTTGGTCAGTTGCATTAAACTGATATGTTCTTCATCGAAGCCGAGGATATGGAGTAGATTGCGACTGTTGAGTATGCCTGCCTGCTCCCAGGTATCCAGAATGCTCTCAGAACTAATCATTTCCAGTTGTTGTGGCGTTACTATGTCTGGAAATGCATTGGATTATGATGGATGATGATATGTGGGGATATATATGTATGGTACAATTACAGCTAGCTTCCACTTTAGATATAAAAAAAACAACAATTATAGCCCAAAATACCAGGTGAAAGTGGGTGTCAGTGTTTGTGTGTGTGTGTGTTATGAGCTTGGAGCGGACGTAAGTAAATGTTTGGCAAGCATAACTTGAATAGAGCTAAAGCTTTATTGGTTTAAGTTCGCGTAGCTGGTTCAATAAGTCGGTGGTCTAACCGATTGATGGGTGACATCTCTTCAGAAGTAGCTCGTTGCATGAGTTGAATCAAAGTTACCCTTGTCTTTTACTTATTCATCTATGAACTTCTATTCTGTTGTGGATTCATTGAATTATTGCTCATGGCATGATCCATATGATCTGTTTGATATGATCTAGCTCATACAACAACAAATGATATGAACATATGGACACAAGCAGCTTAAGGTTTTCCAGACATAACATGTTTCGTCTAGTACCATCTCACTCGTCAGTGAGATTCTAACCTCTTTCCACGCCAACAGCCATTAACAATTGCGTCTATATAAACTAAGAAGTAGAATCTCACTGACGAGTCCAGTGGTACTAGACGAAACATGTCATGTCTGGGAAACCTTAACCTGCTTGTGTCCATATGTTCATAGGATTATTAAATTATAATAACTCCGCGACCTTAAGACAGCTAAACTAGCACTCTGACTAAAATCAAATCAGGTCTTTAAAACCCCATATACATAAAAAAATAATAAATAAAATGATTCTCAACAGGGATTCGAACCGACCAAATCAAAAATGTAAGGCGGGATGCCTACCCACTTGTAAACGGAGTAGCTAAATTTCAATATATGTAACCTCGTAAAGGCAGACAAAAGCGAAAATTGGTAGCCAATGCTAGCTACCAGGAACAATCGTTTTTTGTTTCACATGCGTCATCTATAATCAGGCCTGTTCCCGTTTCCGATTTCGATCAGATCATGCGGAATCGGAATTGGTAGCTGTTCCCGTTTCCGAAAAACGATCAAGTTACTCGGTTTCAAAAGTTTTGCCTAAGAGTCAGTGGAATGAAAAGTAAATGACAATTTTCTTGGCAACGGTGATTCTTTCCATCTTGCAAATATTTTTATTGTAAAATGTCTAATATTGTAGAGATTTTGAAGTATTCATTGATATATCGTGAGTTCAATTTTATTTAAAATCATTTTTTTTTTTGCTTGTACCTCGGCAATTGCGTGTAAGCGAACGACCAATCGATCGAAATGAAACCGAGCTGTTCGCAATTCCAAATCAGCGCATGCGCAGTGCTGATCGAAATTGTCAAGGCTGCCTTATGGCTGAATTAAAATTCGAAAACGATTCGAGCATTCATTCGAAAAGACAATCGATTTCAATTTCACTCGGAAATGAAAACGATTCGGAATTGCGATCGTTTTACTTTTTAATTCCACTCGGAAACGGGAACAGGCCTGTATATCTTTAAGTTTTTGCCTTTAAGCTCATGATCTTCTCATTTCAGTTTCGTTCGTGTCCCTTTAGAGCTCATACAGTTCGTGCTTCTTTCTGGGGCGAACTTCATCGACAAATTTCAAAGTCTAAGGACCTATTTTGTAAACGAAATTTTGTGGTCGACACATTTTCTAACTTATCTAAGGAATCACAGGAGCTTGATTTGTTTGGAGTCAAAATAAAAATAAAAATAAGTAAAGTTAACTTCGGCTCAGCCGATGTTTATACCGAATTGAGGACGCTTTCATTGAAAACAAAAAAGTGTTTCTTACTAAGACTTGTTTTCAAACGTTACTTTTTTATGGCAGCTACACTACTATATAGTCTTCCGATTTTGACCCAACTTGGTGAGGACATGAAAAAGTATAGAAAACTTAAAAGTACGAAGTTTTATGACGATCCATCATTTATGACAAAAAAGTTTTTCTCACTAAAAATAGTTTTTCAAACGATCATTTATACGGCAGCTATATGCTATAGTCATCGATTTTGATAACTTTTATTGTTAAATATAAAATAAGCTTTAACCAACGTCATATAAAAAAAATTTAAAAAAAAATCTGTGACTCGATAGCTTTCATTTGGTATTTCACATTTCCTTAAAGGACATAACTGGTAAATAATTTCACCAGAAATACATGAATAATTCAACATTTCAAGCACAAATACCAATAAACCCCTTTACAGGTACAATTTTTAAACAAAGTAATTGTAATAGATTTATATTTTGTAATAATTCCTAATAATGGTAGTCATCCGATTTCAACAAACTTATGACAATATAACTAAGAAATACTTACTTTGGAATGTGTTTAAATTAATCAAAAAAGTTTTCTCACTAAGACTAGTTTTTCGACCGATCGTTACATGACTGCTATATGCTATAGTCGTCCGATCCGGCCGGTTTCCGACAAATGTGCAGCGTATTTGTACAACAAGACTTCGTGCAAAGTTTGGTGAGGATAGCTTTAAAACTGACGGAGGAGAAAGCATAGAAACAGACGGACAGGGTTAAATCAACTCAGCACGCCAAGCTGACAAGAATATATATACTTTTGTGGTCGGAATACCTACGTTATAAACATCCGGCAATTTAAAACCCCGGGTAATAAAGCGGAGTTCCATTCATGCATATCGCTCTGGATCGCTTTTGATCCGGCTTTAACCGATTTCAAAGCGGTTTACAGATTTGGGACATGAGCCTATCAGGCCTGTTTTGGTTTTCGGTTTTATTTAAATTATGCGGATCGGAATTGGAAACTCTTCACTTTTTCAAAAAATCGATTGTGTGTTTTGGTTTTTATTTTCTAGTTTCCATTTATCTTCATTCGATTGTCTTAGGCTGAAAGCTTAAACCGAATTTTCTAGTCCTTTGTTGGTATCGTATCCTCTATGAGGTCTGTTTGAGTTTTTGACATGAATAAAGGAATGATAATTTGTGAAGTTTGTCCCCCACATGCCCCCACAAAGCTTTACATACAAAACATGTTCTCAATTGTGAGAAATGAACAAAATGGTCGGTTCTACCCAAAAAAAAAGTCACAATTAATTCACTAGCAAGCTATCCACGACCAAAGGGCGACTGTTTGACCTGGTATTTGTAAAGAAAGGATCATTGGAGAGTTCTTCTTCAAAGACGACGCTGGAGAAGAGGAAACCATCAATGGAAAGAATTTCTGACTGATAACGAAATGCACAACTATTGGTTTCAACAGGACGGGGCCACAGAGCACACAGCCCGAGTAATGATCGCTTTATTGCATATATTGTTCTTTGGTCGCCTTGTTTCAAATAATGGCGACCTTAGCTGGCCTTCTCGACTTAACCTTTCCAGACTTCTTCTTATTGTGTGGTTACTTGAAGTCAAAAGTTTATGTCAATAAGCAGAGCGCCCTAAAAGACTTAAAGGTCTACATAGGACATGAAATTACCGCTATTCAGACCGAAAACTGATGGAGAATGCAGAATACTAAGCTCATTGGGTCAACCGCTCTGGCGGCGACCATTTTCGCCATATTTTACCAAACGATGAATTCTGTTTCCGAATATTTTCCAGTCTCTACTACATTTTAACATTTTCCTTTCTCTAGACAAAATATCTTATACTAATAATGAACTTTCTGCTTGCCAAATCAAATATTTTCTAATCTCAAGCACAATCTGTGATTTAAATACAAATTTACAATTGTTTTGTGCATTTACATAGACTTAGGCTGGGTGTTTTTGGGGTGGATGGTGTGTGAGTGTTTGTTTGTTTGTTTTCTGTGGGATGCTCAAAAGCGCACAAACCTTTGCAACACAAACAACGGCCATTGTGGTAGCATCTCCCTTGGTCTGGCCGCGGTGCGGGCAGGTGATGGCCTGCGGTGTGTAACCATTAACAAGTGTTCGATTATAATTTCGGTCTAATTTCAAATGGGCTAACGGATGGGCAGTAGTGGTGGCTATTTTTGAGGGGGAAAGGGGATTCCGAATTGGTTCCTCTTCACTTACCCAGAGACTCAACGCTGCTGCTTGGCTCCAACTGTTTAAGCTTACTGCTGGCTTGTGTGGCGGCAGCGGCGGCGGTCGGTGATGTCGGAGTTCCCGTGGAAGCATGCATTTTGGAGTGCAGATTCTTGCGTGCAGGCAACGAGGCACAGCGCTTAAGTTTGCTGCCACTGGAATGGACGGATCGCAGACGCCGGCTGCCAGGCAAATCGGTTTGTGAGGATGAACGATGGACCTGAAATGGAAAGTGATGTGGTAAACAAACTTGGTGTAACCATATGAACCACTGTGCACAGTGCTCCTCAACATCATTTAGGTTTGACTAGTACTTGATTAAAGGTCAAAAAACTGTTTTTAGTAAAATCGTAGCTGCTCGGCTTTTCGAAATATCAAAAAAAAAATCATTTATGCAAGAATTTTTAATGTATTTTGGAATGCCAATCTCGAAAATCCATACTCACTTGATTGCCCAGCTCATCGCCAGCCTTAAGATTGTGCAGCTGCTGCTGGTGCTGTTGTTGTAGTGTTTGCTGATCCTCATCTGTGTTATCCGAATCCGTGACAGACAACTCATACATGCCCTGATGTGGCCGAGAACGACGACCGTACTTCTTGGTACCCACTATCAGCTTTGGTGAGACCTCGCGATCAGATGATTCGGGTGGACTTTCGATATAGCTGCTGGTTAGGGCATGGCCATCACTGATCACCAGAGAGCGTTCTGTAAGTGGACAAAAAAGAGACGGACTAGAGTCACTTAACTTAAAAAGTAAAATATATGAAACTACCAAAACGTGCGGCCAATTTGTCTATGGGATCCGTGGCCTGGCCTCCCACGGCGGCTTGTCTATAATAGAAACGTGTGCCCATGGCGATTCATTTACAACTACTAAATTCCCTTACTAAACAGCTTCATCTATATATACACCCTTGGTAGCAACTACCTGGCCAGGATCAGGTAATCCCACACACCGCTCATAAAAAAATTGTCCTGTTTTATGACCCACACGCAGCTGTTCACGCTTACCTCTAAATCCAGCCTGTTCCGTGCTACCCTCAAATTCTGTGCCCAGAAAATTAAGCAGCGCCTCTTTAAACTGATCAAAACTAACGCCAAGCTTGTGTCGGCCACCATCCAGGCTGGAGATCAAGGCAGCTCCCTGATCGCGCAGCTCCAGCAAGGAGCAAAGTTTCAGCAGCGAAGTTTCATCCAAGAGGCCACTTGAACATTCGCAGCTCTGGAACATTTGATATAATTTCTGCTCATAAGGATCAGAGGAAACTTCCATAACACTGCACTTTTTGATGGCCGTTTGGTTCCGTTGTTGTTGAGTTTGTTGTTGCTGGAATTGGCTGAGGTGAAATCGATAAAAAAAAAATGAAATTTGCTGCAGCAATGCGGGGGACGATGAGACGAGGACTCCAGAATAGAGCTAAGCTACGATATGCACATGAGTTTAAACAAATACACTTGACATACACTTGAATCTCGCGTAAACTTAAATGCATAAATATAGCAAACTCGCGTTTGAGCGTAAAAAATTTATAAAAATAAAACAATAATGCAGTAATATAATGTAGCACTGTGGCGCCGCCTGTTGGGCAAGAGTAACGAAAACACACTCATACATTTAGAGATGGGCAAATAAGCGCACGCAGTCACCATATGAATAGTGTTGGCAGCTTCACGGAACACAAAAAAAGCAAAATTTTCGAGCAAATAAGCTGAGAAAGATCTGTCATGTTTCTTTAAATAATTTTTTAAATACCTCCACGAATGATTTAAAAAACGTCACCCGAAAGTAAGCTTCTATGCTTTTAACTTCTAGTTTCAGATGATATCTTTGGCCTCATTTTCAACAGATCCAGTTTTTCTTTTTTAACCTTCGTAGATTTTAGACTTGCTCGAATCTCCGACAGTTTTTTATGCAAATTCTATGGCAAGATCCATGATATGAAGTAAATCCAAAATATCTTTTTAGAGTTCGTAATACAGCGGCCACGATAGGCGATAAACAAGATTACTTACTTACAGCTTATCTAAAATTTGTTAAATTTTCAGTCTTTTTCCGTGACTCATGTCAATCAAGGCTTCAGAGACATATGTAGAAATGGAATTTTACTTCACAGAAAATTATATTTTGAATATTCCCATGTGTTCTACAATTCTCTTCGGACCCAATTTCCACACGATTGGGTCGTTTTGAGGTCCACACGATTCGGTTGGTTTTAGGTAAGTCATGGGATTAAATATAATACAATAATATTGTGTAAAGCATGGGCTGAACCAAGGTTCAAACCAAAACCTTCGTCCAAAAACCATGACCCTCAAATTTCCTAACCTTAACCATTGTTAAATTTTGGTTCGAGCACGCGAACCGGAATTCCAAAAAATTTGTTGGGTTTGCAGCCGTGGTTATAGCATAATTATTGATTCTTTTGAAAACTTTCCCCAAAATTTGGTAATTAAACTTATAAAACAATATTGACCTAATTTCTTTCTTTTATAAACTCAATGAGGGGGCTGTTCCCTTTAATCCCCCACTATACACGCTACTGCGTATAAAAATCCAATTATCAAAAAACCGCCAGTCTTCCCGTGCCCGCAGTTGTCCAGATTTGACGGGAAAAAAGCTGTGCTGGCAGCACTGCTGGGGAAAACGGTAACTGTTGTCGTCTATCGACTTATCGTTATCTATACCGACTAGTGAGACCACATTTGACAACAAACAAACACCCACACAAATCTGGACGGGATTTGGACTAGCTCTTAAAATGCCCACTCTAATTGCTTTGGATGCATCGCTATCGATGCTGCGTCCAGTGCCCGGACGCAACGAGCACACATATCAATCGCTGGCGGTAAAGGGCATTCAAAATCTGCTGGACAATTTAACAGTCGCCGGCAAATTGGAGCATTGCGCTTTGGCTTCCTACACGACCAGCACGGAGCTGAAAGTAGATTTCACACGGGATTATGATCAAATCCGACAGGCGGTAAAGAAAATCGAACCGGTGGACAAGGCCTGCCTGATCACCATGCTTAAGACATCCGTCAGCCTGATGGCCTGCTGGGGTACACAGAATGTACTGCAGATGGTGGTGTTCACGGATTGCGGTTTGGGCATGGGAAGTACCTCGATCAGTGGTTTCCTAGAGAGCTACAGTGCCGCCGGCAAAGAAGCAGAGGCGGAGTATGCGTGGTTAAAGACCTTGAGTAGTTGTAACTTGAATTTCATTTGCCTGGGATTGCATACGGATCACTATTTTACCCAGGGTCTGAAGGTGTATCAACAGTTGTTGGATCTGGCAGGTCTTAAGGGTAAGTCTGGACGGGAAACAAGAGTGTTCCAGGAGCACTACTCCTACTAATTTCTACCTACCTTTCTAGGTCAATTGTTTATGACGAAACCAGTGAAGAGTTTAGAAGCAGGAGCGCCTGATAGAGAGAATCCTGTGCATAAAAGTGAACTGGGACGCACTGCGGTGTTTGAGCTAATCGAACGCTTGTGCGAGTGCAGCTACAAATCCTCGGAAATGGTGCTGAAATGCGGCAGTTACTTTCGCATGGAAGCTCCGGTCTTACTGTGGCCACCCACTTCGTCATATGAGCAGCCTGGCAGTTTTGGCTGTGAGCCCAGGCTCAGGCACTTGGACCCACGCATCGAAGTGTGTGGATTTCTAAATCTCTCGGACATTGGATCTCCAGCCATACTCAGTCGACATTGGGTTCTGTCCAAAGTGGAGCGTGAGAAGCCTGCCAGCCGTCGTCCAGGTGCGGCGCCCAAGCCTGCTAAGCTTAATCTGGACACCAGTCATGCCAACTATGAGCTGGAGAAATTGGAGCAGGATATACGTGATTTTTATGCCAAGGATCCCAAGGACACAAACGAAACGGAAAGTGGGGATGATGCGGATGTGACCATAGTGCTCAAGCACTCAACGGGACCGCAACAGTCCGAGCAGCAAAAGGAATCGCTGTGTGTGCTCATGCATGGAGCCCTCAAAATGGAGAATATGGCCGCTCTGGTGCAGCTGGGCGAGAAATGGTATGGCTTTATCTATGCCTATACCGATCCTAAGAAGAAATCCAACCTCATGTTGAATATACTGCCGCCAGGCACCAATGTCATACCCTGGTTGGGTGACTTGGAGTTACTTGGTTTTCCCGAAGATCTGGCACCCGGCGAAACGGCCGGCTTTCCTGTACGCGCCGAACGACGTTCCTACTCCCAGAGCAGCGTTGTCTGGATACGTCAGGCCAGCCTACAATCCGATGTACAAAAGGTTTTAAGGCATGCCAAAAAGCTGCCCGATAAGACGCAGCATTTCTACAAGGAACTCAATCGCATACGTCGTGCCGCCTTGGCTTTGGGCTTTGTGGAGTTGCTTGAGGCTTTGGCCATGCTGCTAGAGAAGGAGTGCACCCATCTGACCTTGAACGGAGCCAGCAATGAGTGCACCTTGCAGCTGCAGCATGCGTCCACAGAGCTTAGAAAGACCTCGAATCGGGATATAAAGTCAACCATTGTGCCGCTACAGAAAGTGGGGAATACAGAGTCGGGTGGAGGTGGATCGAGTGCTTCTTCAAGCAATGCGGGTTATTTGTATTAAATTGGAATACTTAAGAAATGCGAAACGTTTTTATCTATTTAAATAGACCACAAACTGGTAGGTTCTTCCAGAGAAGCCATTAGGCCGAAGTAATTGTCTTTTCTCGCTATGCTTCTCTTAGGGGTCAATACTGGCGATCCCTCGGTGAAATCAGTTAATTGTAAATCTGAACTAAATGGAACTACCGTCAAGAAAGTCATAGAAGTTGGTGCATCAAAATTAGGAGACTACTTCAAAGATCTATTAAAGCTGTACCATCTTGTTAATCCACTTCAATACGCGCTGCCTTTCATTAGAGATACATAAGTCACTTGATGTAAAAATATCCACACAAGAACTGCCAGCAGTTGTTCATAACTTACGCATGGAAAAGCACCCGGAATCGACAGATTAACTGCAGAATTTATCAAATTTGCCACTCTTCAGTTCATGGAGAAACTAACAGACTTACGCTCAGCGTTTGATTCCTTTAATAGAAGAGCACTCATATTTAAGTTAACCAATAAAGGCATCTTAAAGAAATTTATTGACACTCTTCAGCTGACCCTATACCTTACCCAGAGACGATTAAAATCCTATACCTCAACCAGAACCTGGAGCTGACCCTAGAGTTGATCCTAGACCTTACCCAGAGCTTACCCTAGAGTTGACCCTATACCTTACACAGAGCTGACCATAGACCTTACCCAGAGCTGAGCTAACCCTAGCACTGACCCTAGATTTGACCCTAGACCTTACTCGGGGTGTTTTCACCCAAAAGTGAAATAAAACCCGCGGGCGTTATTTCTCACTCATTAGTGGCGTTCTTTCACTTTTGATAGAGAACGCCCGCAGGTTTTATTTCACTTTATAGGAGTGAAATAACGCCCGGGGGCGTTATTTCAGCTAGCGTTATTTCATGCCCCCAAGTTATACATGAATCAATTTTGCTTTATCAGCTGTCAAAACATATGAAATCAAGGGAACAAGGTATTTTGGAGTCGTGGCACTCAACTTCTGCTCCCTTTCTTGATTTAATTTTAACCGATCGTTCGTATGCGCGCTATAAGATTAAAAGATTTAAAATTTTTAGCAACTTTCTTTTTGCCAAAACTGTTTTTGGCAGCTCAGCTGTTTTCGTGTCACATTCTGCTGTCAAACTTGTTCAGTTTGGTGTACAGTTTCCCCATGAACAGACTTACAAACGAACAACGCTTGCAGATTATTGACACATGCCACACATCACGTTTGGGGCTGGTCAATTGGCTGCCTAGATCGTGCGATATAACGCCTTCAGACTATTATTTTGTGCTCGCAAGCTCGCAACAGTTGACGCACTGGAAGCCAATATTGAAGAATTTATTCGTTACATACCGGCCGATATGGTGAAGAGAGAGGTATGCCAAAATTGGACCCAGCGTATGAACCATTTTGAGGCGCAGCAGCGGTCAACATTTACATGAAATCATCTTCAAACATTAAATTATATAGATCGTTTTATCGAAAGTTTTCATACAATTTCAGCTCCATTTTATGTTTTTGTAAATCATATCCAAAAGCTGCTTAAAAATCACCCTTTATATAAAGTCCAATAAAATTTTATGAATTTTAATCACAAATAAATGAGTTACCGTTTTTAATTCGTAAAATATTTTTAAATTTGGTAGACTTCATCTAGTAGCCACAGATATAAGTGCCATTTTCCATACAATGCAAAGAGTATTTGTTAAAAATTGAAGTTCGCAAAAGTAAGGTGAAAATGGGAGCACAGAAAGGAGTGACTGGGCCAAGATCTAAAGTAGTAAGGTTTTTTTGAGTGTGGTCTAGGGTTCAGAGGTGACAGAATAAAGCTACGCAGGCAAATAATTTGCCCAATTTTCGATGAAAATTTTGCTAAATAGCCATGATGGCAGATGTTGTATGACTTAAAACTAAAGCTATGGTTCCATTTCCAAATAATTTGCTCAAATATGGTCAAAAAGTGCACTATTAAGGCTTATTTAGCCTAATTTGTCGAAATTGTTTGCCTTAGCTAGTCTTTAAACCGACATATTGAAATTTCAGTTAGAATTTGAATTTACCGCAATATGTGTGCAAGTCAGTTTATCGATTAGTCCCAAAATCTATCGAATCACATATGTTGCATAGAGAAGCAAGTTTTGGTTGAGTATGTTCGTCTTCGCTCTAACCAACTATAAATTTTGTTTACCTGCCAAGGCGTCTTCACAATGGGAGGTCCAGA
>JAEIFV010001480.1:0-45035 GCA_018904265.1 Lordiphosa collinella
GAGATCATCAACCGAAAAAAAAATTATTTTTGCTAATAATGATGAGAATAAATATTAAAGATATTTATTAATAATGAAAAGTAATCAACTTATGCGTTGATACACCAAAAAACAGCAGGATGCCTATACAGTACTTTTTAATGAATGTCCAATCGAATCTTCGTTTTCGCTAATGACTCTTGATTGTTGAAGTCTCCATGCAATCTAAGCTTTAAGCAGTTGGGAACTACAAAGAGCAATGACAGCAAAATCAGACACACAATACACAAAGCCATGCTTTTGGTGCTAAGGTGAGAATGGTTGAAGCTTTCTAGCTAACTTAGAACTGCCCGTTGAATTTGAATTTGCATTTAAACAAGCGTATTTGTTGTTACTCGAAACGTTTATTGGTTTGGTTGACTATACAAGAGAGCGCGACTTCTCTTACGAGGTGTGTTCAAAAAGTATCGCGAATTTTGTGTTTTTTCAAAAATTATTTATTTATTCATGAATATCTATTTTGTCCCCTTCAAAGTAATCCCCATGAGATATATTACCCTTGTGCCAACGGTTTTCCAATCTTCGAAGCACTTCAAAATCATTTTTTTATCTTGTTCAGCTCCTCCTTCGATGCCGTCTTTATCTCGTCAAGCGTAGCGTAACGTCGTCCTTTCATGGGCCTGTTCAGTTTAGGGAACAAGAAAAAGTCACAGGGGGCCAGATCTGGGAATACGGGTAATATTCCTTATTGACCGTTCTTCCCAATGGCAAGAACTCATGATGCACCACGCCCCTGCAATCGAAGAAAACTGTCAGCAAAACTTTCACATTCGACCGAACTTGGCGCGCTTTTACGGTCTTGGTTCGATGCGGCAGCTTCCATTGAGATGATTGAGCTTTGGTTTCCACGTCATAACCATAAACCCACGATTCGTCACCTGTTGACCCTCTGGAGCAAATTTGGGTCCGTCCGCGGACAGAGTTTAACATCTCATTAGCAATGTTCATGCGATGCTGTTTTTTTGGTCGCAATTGAGCAATTTTTGGTACGAATTTTGCGGCGACCCGTCTCCTGCCCAAATCATTGGTAAAAATCGAATGGCACGAGCCAATCGATATGTTTAGGTCCTCAGCAACTTCTCTAACGGTGATTCGACGATTGGCCAATACCATTTTCTCCACTTCATTAATTTTTTCGTAATCCCTCTGGTAATTGAGTTTCGAGCGGCAGCTTACTCCATCAGGGTCAAGCCAAGATTATTACCCAGGCATGCAAACATTTCCCGGTTCCAGAGTAAGCTGGAGGAGTTGGTAAACCCTAATATGGACCTAAACTCGCCCGCTGACATAGATGATGCAGCTGAATTGTTTGTGCGTAATATCCACACAGCCGCTGAGCAAGCAATGCTTGGTTGATCTGCATGCAGCCTCCGAGGTCCCCCGCAGGCGCTTTCAAAACCTGAGGTTCTTGACCTCGTGAGGCGTAAGAGAGCGAAGCGCCGGAGATGGATGGGATCACGCAGCCCCTTGATGAGGCAGACTACCGGAGAGCAGCAGACCAACTAAGAAACTCCTCTTTGATATAAGAGCCAGAATATTTAGAGGAAAAACCTTGCAATATCGACCCAACGCAGACCCAAGGCTTCTCTCTTTGGAAATGCACTCGACATGTCAAGAGGCAGCCCCTATAGAGTCGTAATTCAGAGGGACGATGGATCTTGGGCTCGGTCTGATCAGGGGAGATAGTTCAGGGAGTTTGCTAACAACTTGGAGGGACGATTACCACCCCCTGCGTCGCCGGAGGATGCTGCCTCCACTCAGGATGCTCTCTCAACCGATACCGGCCTCCTCCCTTAGACCTATCTCGCTGGACGAAGTGCGTGTGCAGATCCGGCGGCTTAAACCTAAGGCCCCAGGCTTTGACGATGTTGACGGCAAAGTCAAGGCCTTCCGGATGTGGGGGTAATGTTCCGCTAAGCTGTTTAACGCCATGCCCGGATACTTCCCTCCTCTGGAAGTGTTATCGTGATGGTTCCCAAAGAAGGGCAAGGATCCACGAAGCCCGACTCCTACCGACCAGTTAGTCTGCTACCAACCTTCTCCAAAATGATTGAAAGAATACTTCTTTGTTGAATTTTAAAAGTTAGTTCGGTTGAAGATGCTTTACCAGACCATCAGTTCGGCTTTCGTAGAGGACACTGTGCGCCTCAGCAGGTTCATAGAATCTCTAACCACATTTTAAAGGCTTTCGAGAACCGCCAATACTGTTCTGCCATTTTCTTGATATTCGGCAGGCGTTCGATCGCGTATGGCATGATGGCCTGTTTTAAGCTGAAGTCCCTTCTTCCTGCTGAACAATATCTGCTGCTTCGATCGATTTCCTGCTTGGGCGCCGCTTTATGGTTGAGCTCAGAGGCGAGCGATCAACCATCCGTCCTATTTGTGCGGGTGTACCACTGGGGTAGTGTTCTTGGACCAGTACTCCTATACCCTCTTCACCGCGGATCTACCGTATCCAGTCTCTCATCGCACCCTAATCGCCACTTACGCTGATGATACCGCTTTTCTGGCTTCTAGCAATAGCCGCAGCAGGGCATCAGCTAAAGTCCAGCAGTTTCTGGATGGATTTGGTCGATGGGCAAACCGCTGGAACATAGCCGTAAATGGCTCAAAAGCCAACACCGCACGTTTCCCTGAGACCCGGAAAGTTGCTCGAGTGCGACTTCAAGGGTCTAGAATCCCGCACCTGGACTCTTCTGTTAAATACCTTGGGGTGTCTTTGGATCGCCGCTTGACTTGGAAGGCCCATGTGACTCGGGCAGCAGCTACTGTTTCAGCTAAGGCGAAGGAACTCGACTGGCTCCTCAAGCCTCAGCGGTCTTTCCTTGCGCTGTAAAGTCATTGTGTACAAGGCTATAATGATGCCTTCCTGGACATGGGGGATCCCGCTGTGGGGTACGGCATGCTCCACAACCCTGAAGAAACTGGAATCTTCTATAAGCCGAGTCCTGCAGCGCATCACTGATGCTCCATTCTATATACAATTCAACTCTTTACGTGATCTGGCCATTTTCCATTATGCCCCCAAAAAATAAACACAAAAATACTCCGGTTGGTCGCCCCCACCAAAATTCTGCTCCTTGGACAAAACCAAAAACAAAATTTGGATTCCATTCACCCATCCCTCGGAACACCAAAACCTAACGTAACCGTCTTTATCCACCCCACACTATCTTTGTGTCCCCCTCCTTTCTTTGGGTGTCCCCCTCCAGTCTCCTGTGGTTGTTGAAGGGTCCCACCCCAGGCGTTCGCCGCGCTGTTCTTGTCCTGTATTAAATGTTCTCCTCCTTCTGTGAGACTATTAGTAAATAGATTAAGTTCTTTGAATCAAATATTTCCAATTATATTAAACAAAAAAAAAAAAAATAAAATTTTTCGTCTGTTGTTGAAGTGCTCGGGCGTCCGGCACGCTCTTCGTCGTTCACATCTTCTCGGCCTTCTGAGAACATTTTGTACCACCGATAAACGTTGCTTCGGTCCAAGGTAGCTTCTCCGTATGCCACAGTCAACATTCGGAATGCATCCGCGCACTTAATTTCGTTTTTCACACAAAATTTGATACAGGTTCTTTGATCCATTTTTTTGAATAGGTAAAAATCGAAGACGATCCAAAACACGTGCAAGCAAAGCAGCTGTCAACAATTAAGTGAACATTCAAAATGGCCGAGCTTGTCGGCATAAGTGAGAGACATGAGTACCAACATAACGCCACAAAAAAATCGAAATTCGAATATACGTAACCCGCGAAAATTCAAAATTCGCGATACTTTTTGAACACACCTCGTAAAGCTTATAAATTAAGTCATTAGTCACAAAATTAAGTCTGTGGTCACAAAAGTTTCAAGTGTATTTAAACTTCGGCACAGACGAAGCTAGTTTTGCTTTCTCGTTTTAGTTCAAAATCTTCTCGTTTAGTTCAAAATCCAATCTGTTTTATGAAAATCTCTAGAGATTTCTGGGACACTGATACCTAAATATACGGGGGTGACACAGAAATCTCTAGTATTTTTCGTATAAGCAATTGTATTTCAAACTAAAACTGCTTGCATTTATATGTGAAGTGCCAACAGAGTAAGTTAAGCGAATTCGGTAATTGTCTAGGTATAGCGGCCTACTCTCAGAAAATTCCAAAAAAATTCCCTTCGATAGATCGCGAATTATGAAGAATTTTCATGCAGAAAAAACGCGGGGGTCATCCGTGGTTTCTTTTTAAACGAATTTTAAAGTTGTAATTTTTGCCCATACAAATACAAGCTTGATCACATATGCTTTTCGAGTTCTGTTTGTGTTTTCAAATAAATATATTAAAAATATTATTTTCCTATGACTCAGGGGAACATTTGCTTGAATTTCAATGCGAAAGTGAGGAAATCTTTACACCTATTTGATCTGTTTTGAACTCTTTTCCACGCCACCTATTGAGGTAAAATTCAAGGAGTGTTTTTTTTAACGTGGTTTCCCCATGAGGCCTACTCCACGTAAGCCAGAGAAGGGCGTTTTTTTTTAAGTGGTGTCCCCTAAGGAAGGGCCTAATCCACTGTCGTCTTCCCCGTGCACTTCCTCTTCCTCCTATGAATTAATATGTATTTTATGTTCATAATTCGCGATCCATCGATGAATATTTTATTGTACTCAATTAAGTACAAAAATTTTCGCCTGCGGCGCACATTTCCCATTACTCACCTCAGCAAAATGAATTTCATTAACGATGTTTTCTTTTTCGGGATTATATAACTGACCAATAGCCAGGAAGATGTTGTGGATCCTATCCTTGTGACTTGGGAATCGTTTATAAAACATAAACTTGGCCAAATATCCTGGATAGTGCATTTTTTTCGCCCAAAATGAGGCAACTCGGCCTTCACGTCCCGCCACAACCTTTCTATGTTTTGTGTGTGTGCTTGTGTAGAGGGATCCACAAAATTTTTGGAATGGTTCACCGTTTGGTGTAGAAACCCCTCATCTTCCAGGCAATTGTAAGCTTTCCAGCAATCCGAAATGACCGTGGATCCGTCGGCTATATTTTCCTTAATTATTTTTAAGAGTGTTTCCTTTCCACGGTCTTCAACCGGAATTACGAAAAATTTACCGGACTCTCTTTCCAATCCACCAAAAATCCACTGACCCTCCACAACCCGACCACAATTATATTTCCGCCTTCCGATTTTGGACTCGTCAATTTCCACGATTTTGCCGTGGCCACCAAGTTTTCCACTGCTCTCACGGATAGACCAATCTATATAAACCTCCCTTACGAAGTTTTTCCAGTCTATAATTGTTTGCCTGGCCCATCCCAATTCGTCTTCCAAAAACTGAATTTCACCTTTTAAAGTAAAAATTGTAAACAAATAGAAGAAAAACAAAGGCTACAATTCAAGAAAGTTAATTTTACCTTTTAAGCGAACTGTATCCCATACGACAAAATTGGCAATCTCCTGTATGGATACTTTTGAATCAGCAAAAAAGGTATTTTTGCGGATACTTTCATTGAAATTGCACTGTTTCTTGACTTTCTTTTTATTGCCCATGGTTGTAGCAGTCAACTGTTTACGGCACCGAAAGAATAGTTTGCCGTCATCTTTTACTGCTATCTTACAGTCAGCAGAACAATTTCCACATTTTTTTTCTTGTAGTAAACATTTGTGACGCTTTAAATATTCAATAACCTCCATATTCGTCAAAGACAAAAATTTCGACACCGTAAAATTGCAATTCGTGCACTCCATTTTGATTAGAATTATTGAATGAACAATAAAAATCCAATTAAATTTTAATTAAATTTGACACATTTCTCAAAACACAATATGTTTTATTAGGTAAAAAATCAAATTTTCAAAATTCGTTTAAAAAGAATCCATGGATGACCCCCGCGTTTTTTCTGCATGAAAATTGTTCATAATTCGCGGTCCATCGAGGAAAATTTTTTTGGAATTTTCTGAGAGTAGGCCGCTATACTAGACATTTACCGCGAATTCAAACCGACTGTTCAAAGCCAAGTCGATTTAGGTAGTAGGTGCAAGTCGCTTAACATTCAACATCTGATCTAGCAACAAAAGATATACTTGTCACTTTTTATATAAAGGTAAGGAATTTAAAATTGAATGCATATCTCTAGAGATTTTAGTGTCACACCCGATTGTTTCAATTAATTTTTTAGGAATTGTAAATCGCAGCGGGAAAGTATGCTCTTAATTTTCAACGCGCATTAACATTAACATTAGCTAACTTTCACAGCTGCTTTAGTAACAGAGTTCTGTAAAGACAGCATTTCTGGTATGCAACATTGAAGATATGCAGCCATGCTCCCATTTTCACCTTACTTTTACGATTTGGACATGTAAACGGCATGAATTTTAAATTCAAATTGTTTATGCATATTAGTGAGTGAAATAAAGTTCTTTGGTAACTAAGATAAAGTCCAATAAAATTGTACGAATTCAAATCACTAATAAATGGTCTTCATCTAGTAGCCACAAATTGAACTAATGACAAAAAAGTTTTTAAGTTTTTAACACTTTTGGATCAAGAAAACATTCACATTTCTAGTATGTTGTTAAATATTGGCCAGTGGAACAAAACTATAAGAAGCTTTTAAGGAACACACATTACTTAGCCTCTTGATTTTCAAAATTTGTGCTCAACTTTTAACTTTTGACAATAAACATTTGGCGAACGGTGCAGGCAGATTGCAGGACATGGGACAGCGGAGTCAGATTTCTTGCCATTTTATTTTTTGTTTCTTGTGAGTGAGAAACTTGTAAGTTTTTCGTCCTTCTTTTGTTTTTCTTGTAAAAATTTTCAATTTGAAATTGCAGGCAAGTTCTGTCGCTTGCCGCTGCTGTTTTCGGCGCCTTGTCCCTAAATTATGCATACAACAGCGTCAGAGCCACTTTGGAGGAGAGCAGAGCAAAAGATTATTCTCTGCAGTGGGAAAAACTTTTCGACTGGCTTGGCACTTGGCAAATTTTCCGCATGAAAAATACTTTTAACACTTTGTGTTTGCCTTTTGCGAATAAAATTGAAAACGAAAATAAAGGATTATCAGCGAGAGACACACAAATTTGTGTTTTGGGGGAAGAGGTGGCAGCTTTTTGTCGCGACAAATCCTTTTACACTTTATTAATTTCACAATTTTTACATATTTTTTCGTGTTATTTTGCAATTTAAATTTACTTTGGTGTAGCACTTGAGAGGTCTTTATGCGTGTTTTCCTTTGTCCTTTTCCACATCGGCGGGTTGTCATTAATGAACAGTTTCTTGCTTGACTGCCTTGTGGTTAATTGCCGAGCTTGGCTTGCTGACTGACAGCAGCCGCTGAAATGCTTGATCATTTCATGTGTAATAAATGGATGCGCTTAGAAACCGCACAATTGAAAATTAATTAAGTTGATACAAGTCCTTTGTAAATTTCTTTTATAGATCACCGCCGAAAAATAATTTAAGCCAGAGATGCAATTATAAAACTTTGGAGGACTCTGAATAGTCCAAATAGTCCAAAAACCGCGATAATACAAAAACTATACCGTTCATCCGATTGCCATGAATTTTTGGTCAATGGTTATACGCTTGGCCGCGAAGGTTTCTAAGGTCCAAAAATCGCGAAATTCGCAAAATTATACCGTTCATCCGATTGCAATCAAACTTTGGGGAATGAATTGAAAGCTGGCTCGGGAGGGTTTCTTAGTTTACAGAAAATTGTCAAAAAACCGCGAAAATTAAAAAATTTGCGGATTCGGAAAATCTTTGGAAACTGGTTCGACGATTGTCCGGAAAGGTTTCCAAAAAGAAGATATGGGCGGAAAATGGTCCAAGAACTGCGAAATTTTTAAAATGTTCGATTTTAATGAAGCTTTGGGAAATGGTTGTACGCTTGCCCGCGAAGGTATCTAAATTGAAGAAATGGTTCCGGAAATGGTCATAGAACCGCGAAATTTCAAAAACTATACCGTTCATCCGATTGCCATAAAACTTTGGGCAACGCTTACCCGCCAAGGTTTCTAAGGTGCAAAAATCGCGATATTTGCAAAATAACCTTTTGAATACTTATGAAAGCGCTTAGTGCTTATACTACAATGCCGGCGTTGGTAAATGAAAGCTGTAGTTTACACGGTCCAAAATATTGCGAAATTTGCAAATAAAATAATTTGTTTCTCTCAAAATAGTCTCAAATAGTCGAAATAATGGAAAATAATGGAAATAATGGAAAATAATGGAAATAATGGAAAATAATGGAAAATAATGGAAACGATTATTTTCCATTATTTTCCATTATTTTTAATAATTTATGGTAATTTTCCATTATTTTTGATTATTTCTAATCGTAATCATTAAATAATCATAAATTTTTCACCAGCAAACTATATAATCACTACGACTATTTTCCAAAAATAATTTAATTGATTAGTAATTCTAATGGCAACTTAACAGGTATGCTTCCAATAGGGTGACTTCTTTTGGCCCGGTGACTTCTTTTGGCCCACCTTGTATATAATAAAATGCAGCTACTGTTGCAAATTTTTGAGCATTCGAGCGTTTTAACTCAAGAATTACCCATCCTGGCCAGAATATGCGAGCGTGTGAAAAATGTGCACACCATAAACTCAGAAACTTTGCAAAAAAATAAGTACAGCAATGGGGAAACCAACTTCTCTCACTTTGACACCATTTGCCGTCCATTTGAAAGATAAATCTGCACTTTTTTTTCCTGCAGAGTGATTTTTAGCATATTCTGCAGTTGCTGAAATTTATAAATAAATAGTTGCATAAATTAAATTGCATTTAAAATGTGCATACTTAACACCAACGTGACATGTCAACCTCATCACCACAAGCAGCAGCAGCAGCAGCAACAGGAGCCACCGCATCAGCAAGCCAAGCCAAACATGTGTCAAGCTTTAATTATGTCATAACATTAGCACCGCTGTGATGGAAGGGTGCGGGGGGCGCAACATGATATGGTATGTTTATTTTTAAAACAAGCGAACTGTGTTTAATTTGCATTTTAGCATTGAAACAATCGAAGCAACAATTGGAATGAGGCAGCAAATTGAATTGGGTTGATGGTAGTCGTGGTCCTTAAATGACATTTTGGGCATTTTATCTCATATTTACAGTTTAAAACAGAGGTTCTAAGCAGTTAGTCAGGGATTTCTTTTTGGTTTTGGTAGGAAAACTTTATTTTATACGAATTTTAGAAAAACTGTTGTTAGTTACAGATGATTTTCGTATGCCTTAACAAAACAGTTCTTTGACTTACTTCAACTATCCATCGCTTGACTTAAGCTTACGAATCTACTCAAAATTATCTTTTCCTAATGATGGGCATTTCCTTAAGTCTTATCACTCACCTCACAATCATTAAGGCCACATTCATCTTCTGCATGGGTTGACCATTATAAATTATGGTTAGCAGTTCACAAACTTGTAGAGCACAACTTAGCGCTAATTACTTAAATTTTTCCAAAGAAGAACAACTAACCACGTTCATACTGAACGATAATGTTTTGCAAACTGCAGCAAAAAATTAAAAAAGCAACGTTGTGTAACGCAGAGGCGTGACCTGACCACACCAGTCAACCAGCAGCCAACTCCCCTCCATCCTTTCGGGCACTTGTTAACTGGTAATTAGCTGGTCACATTTTCAGCTGCTAACTCTGTCTTGGTTACGCCCACTTTATGACCTCTCCCTCTCTCGCCTTAAATTAAAGTGGAAACAATTGAATTCAATGAGTTTAACATCTTATCTTATTTTCGTTTAATTTTTATCGGCATCAGCATCAAAGTCCATGCTATAATCTATTAACATATCATTGATAGTTTCTTTAACCTTTAGACCAAAAACAAAGTCTAAGTGGTCCCAAGTTGGATTATCTATTGGACGAATTACAGGTGGATGAGGCAACAACTCTGGCAATCTCATAATATCCTTCTCACTGACTGATTGATCGGCTAGTCCATAGTATAAATACAATTTTGAGGTGATTTGTGAAAGGTCATAGGATGGTGGCTCTTCGGAATTATAGCATTTCATATTCTTCTTGGGACCCCAATCATACAAACGGAAATCGTTGGACAAAAAGTTTTGAACGAAGTGAATCATTTGATTCGTGGAAATGCCTGCTGGATGGGTTTCCACAATTTGAGGAAGAAGTGTCTGAAAGGAATTTTTTAATGTATAAGTATGAAGAAATAGTTAAGCTTTGATTCTTACCTGATTGAGATTACCGATATCAGGACCATTCCACATTATAGCCAACGTTTTACAATAATTCATCATAATCGGCTTATTACTGCAGGTAATGTCCAAAAATCTTTGTATAATTCGATTCTGTGGCAGAAAACATTGATTTTCAATCAAGGAACTTCCCAGTCCAGGTGTACCGATTATGGGAGCAGCGCCCACTACTTGACCCGCTGTAATGTTACCCATAAAAGCAATTGGAGCCAACATATGTGCCGTCTTAATCTTGGCATTATATTCGGGATGATAGGAAGCCATCACAAAGAACACTGTTGTACCCTGAGAGTGACCCACATAATGCATTGCCTTTTCACCAGTTGTCTCGAGTATATAATCAATCATTGTCGGCAGATCGATTGATCCAATCTCATGCCAACTGAATTTCCAGAAATACGGATGTTTAACAGACATTTTCGTATTGTTTCGCGAATAGATATTTCCACGTGCATTTCCCAGCCACACATCGTAACCAGCATCGGCATAGTTATAGGGCAATGAATTGTCCGGCCCATTGAGCAGGAAACAATCTGAGCAACTGAACAATCCGTGCATGATGAGAACCACCGGACGAGGCCCAGCACCATTGCCATTGTTCGGCTTGGGGGAGTGTGGAATGCGAAACAGATTCAGCACATAGCCATCAGGAGTTTCCACATAATGCGATTCGGCTGGGTAGCCATCCCTCTCAATGCGTTGGGCCTGCAACAAAACGTAACGAAGGGGGCATAGATTTTGTTTTATATTTTCATTTTTTTTTAGCTGTTCATTTAATATTTTCACCTACCGAAGTCGTAATTCGCATAAAGGGTATATCAATAAAAGGATCAAATTCTTCAGAGTCTACGGCTTTGCCCAATACCGTAGCTACTGACAATATTAGTACAAGGATCTTGATCATTTTAATTTTGCGTCTGTCCAACCCGAAATGTATAAAACGACTATTCCAGAAAATGTTTGCGTATGCAAAATTTTTGCAGCGATTCACAAAGGGTAATTGCTAATTTAATCTACAGATTAAAAGTCAAGTGTGTCTTTTTATACCACAAAAGAAAGACACGCGTATTTTTTTATGTACATAAAATTTGGAGAGGGTATTATAATTTTGCTTAAATGTTTGCTGACATAAGAACAATGGGTTCCAATAAGCAAAATGGCAATGGAAATGAAAATGTTCCACCTCAATTCGAAGTAATTTGAGCAAATTTTTCACTTTATCAATCTTGTCTTTTTATTTAAAATATCAAGTTTAATGTAAGTTATATTTTACCTAAATAAAACACTGCTCTTAGTGGAAAAGCTCTTAAATTATTCCACAAAACCCGAAACATACTTCGCGCTTGTCTGCATTTGATTTGTACACAATTTCAATCCCAATCTTATTAAGAGTACCCAAGCTGCGCCTTATTGTTCAGCCTCCATAAGTGGGATCGATAAGAGATAATCCAAGTGGGGTTGTTTGTGATATTTCTGTGCAATTGCGTTAAAGCTGATTATCTTTCATTGATACGGGTGCAGTGGGGGTATATTTAGTTATCGATAGAGCTACTAAACTGCTTTATGGTTTGAAAAACCCAAAAATTCGCCCGAACCGCAACTTGTTCAAAGATATTTCTACGTGCGTTTGAACGCTAAGCAGATTAAGATAACGTACCACACAAACAGGAAGACCCAAGCAATGCCAGATTGTGTTATTTATTGCTTGGGTTCAACCAAAAAATGTATAAAAAGCGACAATGGTCCAAATAAAGACTCATTCAGCTTCTGAAACAGGAGCTAGTCACTCACAAAGTATTAGTGTTTTATTCACAACTAAAATCAGATATTTTAAGTTTTAATAGTGCCAGAAAGGATTCAGAGTTTCCAATTTCCCCTTAATTTTTCTTTGAGTCCTCCTGGGCACGAAGTAAGAAAATTAGGAGAGAGAGGGGAGAGAGAGAGGATTGGCCACGCGCCCCGCCGCCACAGAAAAAAAAACCTTTGCATTTGCCAGAGCTAGTGATGGGCGGGAGGGACCAGAATTACTTAATTTCTAGCCAATTTTTATATTATTTGCAATTTAAACAATCCTCGTCTTAGTAGTCAGATGGGTATCGGGCGATATATTTGTCCCGCGACCATCTCTAATTTCTCTCTCTCAATATTGTGTATGTGGAAAAGGGAAGGGGAAAATGAGAGCGTCCCAGTTAGCTGCAAGAATCCAATTGGATCTAATGAGCTAGCCATAGCTGTTAGGTTTTGTATAGGATTTCGTTGTTGGAATTACTCAGACAATATATTTGCAGGTTTAATACATTTAAAAGGTGGAATTTTTGGCGGGGCGGGGTCATCACACCCACAACGATCCAATATGAATCGTTAAATAAAAATTTGTCCTAAAATATTGTTGGCTATCAGTTTGCTGTGTAGTCGTTGCTCATATATACATACATCTACATACATATGTATGTGTTTTGCTGCTGCAGGAGCAGCCTAGATATATTGAATTTTCGTTTGCTCATATCTTTACTACCGTTCATCCGATCTTTACCATTCCTTTGGCGGATAAATTATCCTGATTACTAAATATGTCCAGAAGGAACGAACCTTCTATCTATAAAACTGTGGGAGATATTACGTTTTTTTCAATTTGCGGAGGCGGGAGGGGGCGTGGCAAAAATTGAAAATAAACTTGATCTGCCTGCAAGTATAAGAAGCATAAATCCCATACATGTCAAACCTCTATCTCTTACCATCTCTGAGATCTGTGCGTTCATACGGACAGACAGACGGGCATGGGGTCGGAGATGCTTCCTTCTGGCTTTTACATACTTTTGCACAAACTTATTATAATCTATGTACCTTTGGTACAGAGTATAACAAACTGCAAGGGTATACAAAACTTCGGCCTAGCTGAAGTTAACTTTCCCCTATTTTTCTAAATAATATTATTTTTCGGACCTTACTTTTCCGTGGGAGCTACACTTCATAGAAGTCCGATTTCAACTAGGTTTAGTAGAATCAGGGAAAAGCATAACAAACTAACATGAACATTTTTTAAATCCCTTTAAAATAAAAAAGTTTTTCTCACTAGAACTTCTTTTTCGACCGATCATTCATACTGCAGCTATACGCTATAGTCATCCGGTTTTGACAAAACTTTGTAGAATTGTGTAGAAGTATATAAAACAAATATATGCCAACGTAAGGGACGATTCCATTGAAAACAAAAAAGTTTTTCTCACAAGAACTAGTTTTTCGACCGATCGTTCCTATGGCAGCTATATGCTATAGTCATCCGATTTTGACCAAACTTTGTAGAATTGTGTGAGAGCATATAAAACAAATGCAAGCCAATTCTAAGAACATTTCCATTAAAAACAAAAAAGTTTTTCTAACTAAGACTACTTTTCTGACGCTACTTTTCTATGACAGCTATACTATATAGATGTTCGATTTCGACCAACTTTGGTGGAGAAGCATAGTAAACTAAGAAATACGAAGTTTGGAGGCGTTTCAATTAAAAACAAAAAAGTTTTTCTCTCTAAAACTAATTTTTCGACCGATCGTTCCTATGACAGCTTTATGCTTTAGTTATCCGATCCGGCCGGTTCCGACAAATGTGCAGCGTATTTGTTCCAAAAAAACTTTGTGCAAAGTTTGGTGAGGATAGCTTTAAAACTGACGGAGGAAATAGCATACAAACAGACGGACGGACGGACAGGGCTAAATCAACTCAGCTCGTCATGCTGATCAAGAATATATATAAAGACTTTATATGGTCGGAGATGCTTCCTTCTATGCGTTACAAAATAGGGACAACCATCTCAGTCAACACATGTCGCAAAACGTCTTCGTACTCCATATTAAGATCATCGAAACACTGGTGCAAAACGTCAACGGATTTGGCACTCATCGAAAATTCAGCGAAGATTTTTAGCTCCAGAGTATCCACGTCGAATGATAAAGCTTTACAGGCATTTCTCCCAGCATTTTGGATAACGTGTGCATTACAATTGCTTTTAATTATTTTTGAATTTTGCGAGGTCAGCTTCTGATAAACGGAATTATGCTTTCCATAGATCACAAGTGCATTATCTGCTGAGTAGGAACTACATTTTTCGATTTCAAAGTGGCGACTTTCCTAGCTTATCATTAGTTGATCGAATATCGCATTTAAAGATTCTTTACTATCTTCGTAAAAATCGATCATTCTCTCTTTGACCTCACATTTGATGTCACAATTCTGACTGCAATTGGGTGCAATTTGGCGATCCCCAAAAATTTAAGTCTGTTACATATATTTGGATCAATACCGTCTGTTTCTACGCTATCTCCCTTTTTATTCTCTGTACCAAAGGTACATAGAGTATAATAAGTTTGTGCTAGCCATGTCCGTCTGTCCGTTTGTCTGTCCGTATGAACGCACAGATCTCAGAGATGGTAAGAGATAGAGGTTTGACATATATGGGACATATGCTTCTTATACTTGCAGGCAGATCAAGTTTATTTCCAATTTTTGCCACGCCCCCTCCCACCCCCGCAAATTGGTAAAAACGTCATATCTCCCACAGTTTTATAGATAGAAAGTTCGTTCCTTCTGGACATATTTATTAATCAGGATTATTTATCGATCCGTCAAAGGAATGGTAAAGATCGCTTGAACGGTTGTCGAGTTATAAGGAAAACAAACAATTATGGGCAGCACTGGTCGCAGCGGTGATGGGCAGCACTTCACAGGTACAGAGTATGTTACAGTCGGTCTTGACCAACTTTCTTTCTTGTTTTTGATGGAAACGTCTCGGACTTATATAGTATGACTGTCATAGAAAATTAAGTTACACGACCTGATCTCTCAGGTGAGTTTTGTATCTGAGTATCTGTCAGCCCGAGTAAACAGGAGTCAAGCCTACTCAGCGGAGCGCTCAGGTGTAATAGAACCGGCTCAAATTAAACTGACCGCACAGCAGAACGCTCAATGAACCATTGGTCTTGCAACTGAGTCAAGTAAGCTTCTCAGACATCTGTAAATGCTGAACTAAGTTGCTCAGATGAGTTTTTGACACTCAGGTCAGAAAACTCAGCTGAGCGATCAGGTCGTGTAAATTGAGCTTTAGTTAAAAAACTTTTGCGTTTTCAATGGAAATGACCTTCGACACGATTAAACCAGGATTGTCAATATCAACTGACTAAGCATACAGCTGCGGTCGGAAAACTGTAAAAAGTTTTTTGTTACAGATCGGAAGAATATATGGAATAGCAGTCATATACTAATCCGGCTAGCTAAATGGTTAAACAGATGAAGAGGCCGTGCTTAATCTACTATCAATATTTATTGTTTCACTTAACTAGTTTGCTACAAATTGTCGGTTGCGAGCTGGCCCGAGGCAGCCAGCGCGAAGTTCGACACAAACACTACTGAAACTCTTGAAGATAAGAAATAGTCGCTCGTGAATAGCAATCGATAGTTCAACTGAATCGGACTTCATTTTGTACTTCTGTTAGTTGAGTTTTTCTAACCCGCTCCTTTGATCCACTGTGAATGGTTCAGTAATTCATGTTGCAATCAGAACCTAAGGCCTAAAGCCCTAAATCATTCATAATTTTAAAACGGTTTGCATCCCTGATAAAACCAATAGACAATATTAATTATAATTGACCTTAAGTGGTCTATGTGATGTGAGGCATTCAACTTTGCCATGACCCAGGTCTTGAAACAACTGACTCATGTGCAGCTGAAGTTAAGCTGGTGTCTTGTAAGTGGCTTTTTGACTTGGCCCATTAGGGTAAACTTGACATGTTGTTAGCGACGCGTCGTCATCCAACACTTGGCTATGGAGACCCCACACGGCAGTTGCGCTATGTAACTTTGATTTATGATAAGTCACGATTTAACTAAAGGCGGGCCTGTCAACTGGCTAACTTTAAGCCTATTTTTATGCAATCTTCCTTCAATTGCATTGGGCATTTTAATTGAGCAAACAATTGGACAGTTGGCGCTCATCAGCAGCCAATTAGGCTGTTTAATTGAATTTCAAGTGGAAAGTGCCAGTTATAGAAGAAACCGCAAAGCAATTTCCAGACAATTTTCCCAAACAAGAAGAGGCGCCTCTTCAGCAATTCGTCAGGCATTGCAATTTTCGCAAAAATAGTTACAGTTTTTCTTCGTCTGCCTGTGTTGCTTCTTCTATTTTTTGTTTTGTGTGTGACTGCCTAGCAATTTGAACAAAATGTATTTCCATTTCTGTTCGCTTCGTCCCTGCACCACTTCACATAATTTCAATGAACCGCATTTACGTTTGGCTTATCTCTCCTTTCGCTTGCCCCTTCTTCTCATCCTGCATATCCGACATTGGCATGACAATGACGCCACCAGCCACCACCAGCACCGTCGATGTCAGCCCCAGCCTTGATTCTTGTTGCTCGCAGTTTGCGGCTTTTGCCATGCTTAATGCCAATCTCAATGGGGTACCCATCCACAGCCCACTTCCCACAGCCACCATCTCCATCACTTCACCACATTACAACTCACTGACATAATACAAAAATCGCAGCAAGTCAGGCGCAACTCGTCGATACGCGCTTTTCGCGCTCCTCTGACATTTAAAGGACCAGGGACCAGATCGATGCCTGCTGGAACCCGATGGAAAGTAGAAAGGGCGTGGTAGGGAAAGAAGGGGTATTGATGCTTAGAAATAAGCTAGCAAATTAGAAGATCGTGCAAATTTTAAAAGGCAACAGAGTTAAGAAAAAATTGAAATTAAGAACCCACCCACCCAAATTATGACACAAGTTGCGATTCGCGCTAATTTTTGTTTTTATGAACCCTAAAACAATTTAGCTCTATCGCTTACTAAATATACACCTACTGAACTCGTATCAATCAATGATAATCTAGTTCTACGCAATTGTACAGAAATGTCACAAAAAGACTTACTCGGATTATCTCTTATCGACCCCACATATCAAGACTAAAGCGAGAAGGCCATGCTAGCTTTAAATGAGCCGAATTTTGTGTACTCTTGAAAAGATTCTGTTATAAACATGCAGAAGAATATTATAACTAAAACCTTAAAGTTTAGTCATGAATTTTAAAAAACTCAAAAATTTTCTTCGATGGTTACGGACACTGAGACAAAATGCAACCGGAAATCAAAGCTACAAGCTGGAAACGGTTTCGGTTGGACCATAGGACGAACTTTCTCAAATTTCAGAAACCGTGAAAGTAAATAGTCTTGTTTTGGGAACAATTCAACAATATTCAGCCATGCTCCCACTTTCGCTTTCGCAAAAACTTTAAGATTTGATTGCCAAATCGTAAAAGTTGGTGCTCCGACATTCGGAAATCGCAAAATTTTGTGGTTTTTAAAACCGCGACATCCGAGTCCGTGAAATGAAAAGTAAATAGAAATTATAGGTTGATGTAGTTCTTTAACATTTTAAGATTATTCTTACGGACTCTCCAACTCATTTCGCATTAGGAGAATATTTTAAACAATTTTTTAATAGAGACACACGAAATTGAACAAGGGGGAAAACTGCTCACAGTAACAACAATTTCGATATATGACTATCGATAGGCTCTCATCAGCTGTTTTTGTTATGTGAAGTGACGCAAAACAAGTTGGGAATGAAACATTATCGATAACAAAAATTGCCGAATTTCGGAGTGCTCTAAATAGAAATCGTACGAATTTGCTTAAATCGCAATTCGAAAAATAATATGGAAGCCGGAGCATGGCTGAATTTCTTACTTTCTATGATAAATACTTCTTTAAAAAAAATCGTTTTTAAAATCTAAGTCCAAATTGTCGCAATTCAAAGCAGCTGAGCTAATAATTTTGAAACAAGGCAGCAGACCGGTCCAGGATCGGTTCAGTTGAGGTTTACAGGGTTCTTCGAACCAGACCTCGAATGGTCGGTTGGTCTTAATTTAAGACCATCCGAACCTGAGAAAGGGATTAAAATCAATCTTAAGCTTTCTAGACGGCTTAAACTGGGATTAGTTTCAAGTTCTGCACGGCTACAAACGGAATTAAAAATTTGAATTCTGGGATTTTGTTCGGGTTTGGTTTTAGTCACTCTGGGACTATCCCATTATGGTAACCGCTTTGGAAAAGAATGGCTTAGATTTTTTTTCAGTATTTTAACACTTAAATAGTTATATTCAAATATTAGTTATGTTAGTTAAAACGTCAATCCTAAACTTCTAAATGTAGATACCATAATGTGAAACGTGGAATGTAGAAAAACGACATGCTTCATGTAGAAATGAAAAAAGTAATTGAGGCATGTTGAAAAGTGAAATGCTGCGTGGACAGAGGCAAAATGCATTTGTTTGTTTAAATTCCCGAGACAAAGTAAGTAGGTAGTGAGTTCGAATCCCAGACAAGGTAAGAGAACAAAATAAATTTAAGTACGTTTTTCAAAAAGGAAGGCTTTGTGCTCCCGTGCTCCTTCCTTCCCTCCCTCCCCACACTATCTCCTCACAATCTTTGTGTAAACAGTGTAGAGAAAATATCTGTATTTTTTTCGAGTTCTGGCTTGGCCCTTAACGTGGCATGTAGAAAAACTACATGCAGCATGTAGAAATAAGAAAAGTAAATGCCGAAAGTAGAAAAGCTTCATGGATGGTGGTTGGAAAATCACTGTCAAATGTGTAGAAAACCTACATTTTCATCTAGTTTTACATATTTTGTTTTCTCTGTGCACACAAACCGAATGCTCAGTTCTTTTGTTGAGTATATAATTATATGAAACAAAGTCTTTCGACTTTTTCTTCTGTGCTTGACAAAAGTATCCACAAAATTCGGATACTCTTTGCAAGGGTATACAAAAAAGTACCTCTGGCTAAAGTATAAAATGACATTTACACTTGACTTGTAATCGATAGATTAGATTAGCAATTACTTTTTGTTAATCGCTGCAAAGTTTTTGTCACTAAAGTGTTAAGAAATAGTCTTTCTATACACTTCGGGTTGGGGAGACGCGAATAAAAATGATCAAGCTCCTTGTACTTATATTGTCTGTGACTACGGTATTTGGCAAAGCCGTCGATTCTGATGAATTCGATCCATTTATTGATATACCGTTTAAACCAATAAAGACGTCGGTAGGTGATCAATAATTTAAAATGAAGAACTTTAAGCAATATTGTGAAGTGGAAACAAAAACGTGTGAAACTAAAAACGAAATAAATGTACAATTTACACTTTCGACTTAAGCGGTCAGTTATGTGAAAAATTAGCTTTGGCTTAGAATGATTTGAGTGAAGTTATATAATGGTGTAAAGAGTCCATCTTATTGCTTCTATCTTGCTAATTTTTACTTTTTTTTATTATATCTAATCTAATCTAATCTCTCTATTAAACGGATTTACCAAATTCGAAATAGCTTAGGAGATATAGCCATTTTGCTGAAGTGAGTCATTTATTTAACTTAAACTCGTTTTTTCGATAAAACTTTCTTTAACTTAAGTCACGTTCTTATCGTTTTCTTTCAAGAACTAAAAAAAACTGCGAAAAAATCCTTTATGCATGTTAGAAAACCCACAATACTAATCATTTCATTGAATTGGTCACACGATTGCGTTTCATCTTACAAAAAAATATTACAGATGGTTCTTCGCAATTGTTCGTCATGTATTCGTTATTAAATTTTCTCCAATTAAAATAATAAAATTGTGTTAAATACTTCTTCTACTCTGTACCAAAGGTACACAGAGTATATCAAGTTTGCGGAAAAGAATGTAGTGTCAGTCTGTCCTTATGAACGCACAGATCTGAGAGATGGTAAGAGATAGAAACTTGACATAGTTATATGGAGCAAATCTTCTTATACGTGCAGAAAGATCTAGTTTATTTTCAATTTTTGCCACGCCTTCTCTCGCCCCCGCAATATGGAAAAAAAGTCATATCTCCCACAACTTTATAGTTTAAATATTTTTCCCCAAGAAATCAAGCAAAAATAGTCGTAAAATCACCTTATTTCGTTGGTCCCGCCTAGGGATAGTCATGGTTTACAGAAAATTTACGGTAAATTTGAAGAATTTTTCCCCAAGAAACCATAGGTCTAAAATCAATTCTTAGTCCTAGATTATGGTTTCTTGGATTTTCTTCATTTAAATTAGATTTAACACTTGGTGTATTAAAATTTGACCGCCCTAATATACAGGCCAGAGACCTACAACAAGCTTCTAATGTTCGATCACACTCGTACGTTTACTTGGCTTGGTTGGGCTTGTCTCCTTGGTTCGACACCCTCGAAATGATCGCAAGCACATTGAGTCAGAACGAGCAAGCTCTTTGCTTCGCACGAGTAAAAATATGAACACGCCATTTATAACACGAGTCAAAATAATACTTTTGCCAGCAATGGTCAAGCCTTTTCGACACTCTACTCGTGTTTACTCGGACTCGCAACAGAATTTACTCGTACGTCTCTGCTGGTTGACGGTGTTTTGAAAACTTTAAACAACACCATGCCACAAGAAGGAAAGAGAAAGCGTCTTTTGCCCTCACCAAGTGTTGTTTTTTGTGTGCTTCTGACGATTGTGTACGGGGAGGGCGAAGCTAGGAGTAATCGAGAGTAATTGTAATGAACAAACTTTACTCATGACGGCTCGCAGCAAAACTTCGATTTTAGCAACAAGGAGTTTGCGTCGACTCGCGGCCGAAGCGCTGAGTCAACTTAAGTATGAGTACAGGAAATACTCGAGTTTGACAAGCCTTGAGCGCTGAGCGATTGTACTCATGACGGCTCGTTGCATTCTATTCGAATTTGCTAAATGTTCTGTTGTATAAAAGATTGAGTGAATCAGATTAAAGCGATTGATACCGATTACCTTGATTGATAATTAGAAGAAAGAGCTTTCACCACATTCCAATTTACTTAAGTGAAAACCGGATTCTACAGGCATGGATTCTACAGGCATTTTCTCAATTCCACCTCCACTGCAACTTTTCGGAAACGGAATTGATTCAGTTTCTCGCAACACGGAAACTATAACGTTTTTCGTTTTAAAAAGAAACGCTTGCTAGCCGGTGAAATGAAAAGTAATTGACAATTTACGATAGCGTACAGTTGCCAAATGTACATTAAGTTAATTTTCCTTAATTCAGTGATCAATGCTGAACTTATTTATGTACTTTGAAAGGCATTCAAATCTTTAACTGAATAAAAAAAATAATTTTCTGTTAAATGTCTCAAGAAATTGGCAGCGAATACCGAAAAGTAAAACATAAAAGTCAGCCTCTCTCGATTCTGCATGTTCCATTTTCCATCGTTTCGCTTGAATCTCCCGTGCCGAATTCGTTCGGCCCGTGGTTTGTCATAAGTAAAACGTAAGCAATATCATTCGGAATTGAGAACTGCAAATCCAATCCGAATCGGAATTGCCTGATAGTCTTTCAACATGGGCAGATCGATCATTTTGTTACGTAAGTTACGTTTCTTTGTATTTCTTGTTTTGTAAACTTTCAGTTGGGCTCAACCCTGAATGAAATCTGAAAGTAGTAAAATGGAACTGATAACAGTACTAAGATCAGTCATAAGTTGGATGCCCAAAAAGCGAAAGCCGAGATCCTCTCAATTTTTTGGCTTGTGTGCTTCTAGTTTTCGCACAAGAGAAAGGGACCTACAGATGTACGCCGAATCCGAACGGCAGTTGAGAAATTTTTGCATGGCTAGTTACTTCGAAGGGTGACGAAACGATTTATTAAGATCTAGTTTGGGGGAGTATACGCCCCCTCCTATTTTTTCATCTAGCTTAGAACCATCCGTGTAGATTTAGATACCGTTGACTCTGCTGTGGGGAAGGTTGTCCCACTCGATTCGGCTTGGGATATAGACGTCGTATTATTTGTCGTATTTTGCGGTATTTCCACTTGGTCTGTATTTAACGGTATTCCCACTTGGTTAGTGATTATAGTGTAGTGCCCCGAGCTAGCCCCGTTCCATGTATCGGATTCTCGTAGTCTTAGGGCTTTTGTGCTACACATCTGCCTTGCTACTAGGTCTAGTGGTACGATATGAAATATGGTGTTACGCGCTTTCTTGAGTGTTGTTTGGAGCGCGACTTTTGTTCAAGTTGTTCTGAATTGTTTCCCGAGTGCTGGCCTGCAAACTAGTGAACCATAGAGTAGTACAGGGCGTACTTCAGCTGTGTAAAGCCACTAAGAGTCGGGGGAAGACCCCCATTTCGGCCTATAGTCTTTTTACATGAGAAAAAGCAATGGTTGCCTTTTTTATGCGGGGATTTTTTTGGTCATGCCAGATTAGTTTTCCATCCAGAATGACTCCCAATTATTTAGTATTGTCACCAAATACAAAAGTTACTCCATTGATTTTGGGAGGGAAAAAGTTAGGAATTTTGTACTTTCTGGTAGAGACAGGGCTCACGCCCAGTCCACAAGACACTGTCTAATGTTGGGAATATACCACATTTAACGATTGTAATATTGTCCGCGTTGGCCACCATCACATGCGCCCCCGCTTCCATGAGTCGAAGCAGTTGGTTAACTGTCACGATCCATAGTAGCGGAAAGAGAACACCTCCTTCCGGAGTGCCTCTGCTTACACATCAGTGAGTTGCGAGTATACCGACCTGTTTAGCAATTGGTCGATGAATCCAAACAGAGGTATATCCGCTTCCACATTTGCCAAGGCAGAGGTGATGGCATACGGTTGGGCGTTATTGAAGGCACCCTCTATGTCGATAAATGCTACTAAAGAGAAGTGGATACTTCAAAAGATTTTTCAATCTTTGAGACCAGGGAATGCAGGGAGGTTTTAGTGGACCTTCCCCTGCTGTATGCATGTTGCGTGTGTGCTTAAAGAGAGGGTTTTATAGTTTGCCTTAGGTAGGCATCTATAAGTCTCTCAAGGGTTTTAAGGAGAGACGAGGATAGACTGATTGGCCTATAGTCGTTTGGTCTTTTATGCGACGATTTGGCAGTCTTTGGTATGAAGACTACTTTGGTCTCCATCTAGTGGAAATTTAGTTGAACTTCAGTTGATGGTATAACCCATGGTCTTACCCATGTTTAATTGGGCAGGAAATACGTTATCAGGACCTGGCGACTTAAATGGCTCTAACGAGTCGATTGCCCTCTTAATCCTGGTCACTGTGACAATATTCTTGTTGCATTGTAGGGACAGGTGTTGAGGTGTTGAGTTTACGGAGCATTCAGGGAAGTGAGTGCTCAGTAAAAGGTCTAGTAGACTCTTCGCTGGAATTAAAGTAAAGTAAAAGTAAGTCATTAGATTCCTCGAGGCGGGATTGAACCCACGACCTCTTGCTCAGCGGTCGCACATACTAGCCTCTGAGCCACACGGCCACCAGGTCTGAGTTCGACAATTTTATATTCAAAACTTAGACAATGGCCCGATTTTTTAATGTCCGATAATTATTTATCGATATCGGGGGAAGCCATCATTGAGAAAGCCAAAGTACTTAGGTCATCTTGAGTAACTTTTATGTCCGCAGTTTAGCTAACCAGAAGTTTTGACAAGTTGGGCATATTTGAATATTTTTTAAAATTTATCCGAAACATTTTGTAATATTGTGTTTCTTTGATTTAGAAGCAAGACTTCTTTAAAATAATTCACAATTTTCCTAAATGTACTTGTCAATTTTGAATTTTAAAGCATAGAAAAAAGCCCTAAGCTCTTCTCCATTTTATTTTGTTGCAGGCCCAACGCATTGCATCGGATGGCTACCCAGCTGAATCGCATTTTGTGGAAACTCCTGATGGCTATGTGCTGAATCTGTTTCGCATTCCACACTCCCCCAAGCCGAACAATGGCAATGGTGCTGGGCCTCGTCCGGTGGTTCTCATCATGCACGGATTGTTCAGTTGCTCAGATTGTTTCCTGCTCAATGGGCCGGACAATTCATTGCCCTATAACTATGCCGATGCTGGTTACGATGTGTGGCTGGGAAATGCACGTGGAAATATCTATTCGCGAAACAATACGAAAATGTCTGTTAAACATCCGTATTTCTGGAAATTCAGTTGGCATGAGATTGGATCAATCGATCTGCCGACAATGATTGATTATATACTCGAGACAACTGGTGAAAAGGCGTTGCATTATGTGGGTCACTCACAGGGTTGCACAGTGTTCTTTGTGATGGCCTCTTATCGTCCGGAATATAATGCCAAAATTAAGACTTCACATATGTTGGCACCACCTGTTTTTATGGGTAATACCACAACGGGTATAATAGTGAGCACTGCTCCACTTTTCGGTAAACCCGGTTTGGGAAGTTCTTTTCTAGAAAATCAAGTTTTTCTGCCACAGAATCGAATTATACAAAGATTTTTGGATGCAACCTGCAGTAATCAGCCGATTATGTTGGGCTATTGCAAAACGTTGGCTATATTATGGAATGGTCCTGAAATTGGAAATCTTAATCAGGTAAGCATCGAAGAAAAAATCAATAAATATTACAGAATACAGTACCGTCCCTCCCAAATCGACTCTTTCAGCCATGCTCCCATTTTTGCATTCGCAAAAGTTTTACGATTTGGAGAGCAAATTTGCTCGAAAAACCGGTTTTAAATCGGAAAACTTTTGCGAATGCGATCGTGAATTTAGTTCAATTCCGGCCCAATCTTGAACTTCTAATGAAATACGTCTTCCGATCTTGATTCTTCAGTTCTAAGTTAGAACTTCTAACCCTCATCGTCCCGTTCCCGACATTTAAATGTTAATCTCAAATTTAAAGAGATACTTAATATAGTTCTTCCCCTTTTCAGACACTTCTTCCCCAAATAGCTGAAACACATCCGGCTGGTATTTCCACGAATCAAGCAATGCACTTCATTCAATCCTACGTATCTAACGAATTCCGTTTGTATGATTGGGGTCCCAAGAGGAATATGAAGTGTTATAACTCCGAAGTGCCACCATCCTATGATCTTTCACAAATCACTTCCAAATTGTATTTATACTATGGCCTAGCCGATGAATCGGCCAATGAGAAGGATGTTTTGCGATTGCCAGAGTTCTTGCCCGATCCACCTGTAATTCATAAAATCGAAAATCCAACTTGGGGACATCTAGATTTTATTTTTGCCCTCAAAGTTAAAGAAATTATCAATGATTTGGTAGTGGATTATAGCATGGACTTTGATGCTGATGTCGATAAAAATTAATCGAAAATAAGATAAGATAAGTCAATGAAATCAATTGTTTCCACTTTAATTTTATGCAAGGGAGGGAGAGGTCATAAAGTGGGCGAAACCAAGACAGAGTTAGCAGCTGAAAATGTAACCACCTAATTAGAAGTTAACAAGCGCCTGAAAGGATGGAAGGGAAATGTTTGCTGGTTGTCTGTTGTGGTCAGGTCACGCCTCTGAGTTGCACAACGTTGCTTTTGAATTTTTCGCTGCTGTTTGCAACGTTGTTAGCTGTTTTCTTGGAATATTTAAGTAATAAGCGCTAAGTTGTACTCTATATTTTTGGGAACTGCTAACGGTTATTTATAGTGGTCAACCCATGCAGAAGGTAAGTGTGGCCCTAATGATTGTGAGGTGAGTGATAAGACTTAAGGAAATGTCCATCGACAAATAAAGATGAAAGTGAAAGCACTGATAAGTTGAAGCAGAAAATTAAGAGTCCTCCTTTATTAAGTAAATTAAAGTCATGATTTTGTTTTAGCTTACGACGAAAATCATTTAGCACCAATGATATCCCTTAAGTATTAACATTTTAAATGGCATTTAATTGATGCAACTATTTATTATTTAGTCAAAGTGTTTGTTAGCAGGCTCAAGGTCGGGGATTGATTATAATTCAATAACCAACAGAAGATTACAAATAATACAAATAAACATGAACAGCAGCTGTGGTTTTGTAGACTTATTTATTATTTATTGCAGCAACTATAGAATATGATAAACATCACTTTCCAGGAAAAAAAGTTCAGATTTATCTTTTAAATGAACGGCAAATGGTGTCAAAGTGAAAGAAGTTGTTTTCCCCATTGCTTTACTACTTTTTTTTTCCAAGTTTTTGAATTTATGTGTGCGCACATTTTTCACACGCTCGCATATCCTGGCCAGAATGGGTGCTTGTTGACTAAAAGCGCTCAAATGGTCGAAAATTTGTAACAGTAGCTGCATTTTATTATTTAAATCTATCTTTTTGACGAGACAATTTTTAATTAAAAATAAGCTTCGTTATAAAATCAATAAATGAAGCAAACCAAGGAGAGAGAGAATGGAAATCGTGAGCATTTGCGTTTTTAGTAAGTAAAATAAAAAAGGTAACAACCAGGGAATGATATTGAATCGTCTTTCGTTTCCGGTTCGGGTAAGTACCGAACCGAATCTTTTGTTTACAGTTATGTTTAACTTATTAATAATCTGACACACTCAACTACCAGCAACTTAAAAAACGGTTCTCTTCCCGCTCAAGCGGCGCTGTTGGTTTTGTTTATTACGGCTTTTGTTTTCGATTTGGTACCTTGTGAACTTTTGATTATTCACAAATTTCTGAAAACATTATACTCCAAACATTTAAAACCAAAGTCTTTATTCTGTAAAGGTTTTTTGCTCAGGAAAATCTTGCCTGATGCCATAAAACTGTTTCATAAATATTTACACGGATACATATTATATGTGAATCGACCTCATCTCCACATAAAAATCCATGATTTTCCAACTACTTGAACCCAAGAACTTCTCTGTTCAGACGATAACATGGTATTAAAATAAGGATCTAAGAAAATGCCACATAGGAAACTATTTTCAAAGAGTCTAGTCTCGCAATTTTTTACCCTTTTTGACTTAGCCATGTCCGTTTGTCCGTCCGTCCGTATGAATGTCTGTATGAACGCGTCGATCTCAGATACTATAAAGGATAGAGCCACAAATTTTTGCGTGCAGGCAGGTGTATACCATACGCATATCAAGTTTGTTTCAGATTTGGAAAATTTCCTCCCTCCCCCCTTTAACCGCAAAAAACTGTCAGAGCCACAATTTTTAAGTTAGAGCGTTAGAACTTTATATATATATCATGCAAAGCCCAATATCTATCAATTCTGAAAAATACAGTAAGATCTGACAAAAAACACCGAAGTTATATACGATCATTGGGCGCATTTAGCATGTAAGTCCGATTTCCGATTACTGATTTGCGATTGCTTATGAATAACACTGATTGATAAGTTCATAAATACATTAAAACTATGAAAAATTTAGGAAACATTTTTGAAGGCTTTTAACGATGCAAGTTTGTCAGTTCATTTCCAGTTATGGGGTAAAAAGTTGGACGTACGATCGGTTAATGGTCTCAGCAATCATACCTTTTGAATGATTCCATCTCAGCAATCATGATTGTCAAATTTATCAATCGCAATCGGCAATCATTGTATTCAGCAGGTAAAATCGGTTATCATAAATCAGTAATCGGAAATCGGATTTATCTGCTGAATACGCCCATTGTATGTGCGTGGTTGTGTGACTGGTAGAAAACACGAAATCCAGAGAACAGTCTTTTCGTTCATATATATCGTTCGGATGAATATAGCATATAGCTGTCAAAGGAACAATCGGTCGATAAACTATTTTTGGTGAGAAAAACGTTTTTTGTTTTCAACGGAAACGCCTCCAAACTTCGTATTTTTTAGTTTGCTATGCTTTCCCATGATTCCACTCCCTGCGGCGCAAAGGCTCATTACAAGATCTCTCTAACACTTTGAAGGCTGGCAGCCTACAAGTATCGATTTCTAGCCTGTATACTTTTACATAAGCTTGGCCGTTTTCGTAGGCTTGCTGACTTTATTCAGAGATTGATGTAATCGGAAAAGTGGGCGTATAACAGAAAACACTTGGGCTTTAGATTACAAGTCTATATACTATTTGAGAAAATGTTGGCGATGAAGTATGCGTTCAGTTAACAAGACAATACACACTTTGGAAATTTGTGTGTGGACTTCTGGACTCCAAACACTTGGTGTATGGACTTGTACAGCAGCTACCTTACAAGCTGGCACACTTTTTGGTGCTATGTGTATCGGATTGTAACGGATATTTCAAATACTTGGGGTATAAAGTATAAGTATAAAGTTGTAAAGTAATTTGAAATACTACTTTGTTAACAGTGAATATATGGTGCTGTAATGTATGTCTGTTTAAGACAGCGATGTGCAAGCCCTTGCTCCCATTGCTCCGAGTGCTATTTTACGGCCGCACACAGTTGTCTCGCTTTGAATCGTGCAGTGAATCGTAGGTGCAGTGTGCCCGACCGAGACGAGTGCAAAAGCAAATGTATGCAGTGTGTGTATCTGGCTTGCCGACTGAAGAATCGCCAACAAGGGGTTGATGCTGGATTATTTCCAAATATTATCAAATACTATGCCCACCGCTGGCTTGAGATATAATAGTATAGTGACAGCGGCGGCAACTATATGGGCAAGTTACTTTGGAATTGAAGAAAAAAAAACAATTTTGTGCACTTTGAGCACATAAATTAAAACTTGTTATCCAAAATATTTCCTTAATATCGCGATGACCCTAATCAGTGATGCCAGTTTGTCACCTTTTTGTAAGTTTTTTTTTACAATTTTAGCAACTTTTGGGCATTACATTTTGGGAGCACTGGCTATTTTTATTGTACCGTGTTCAGTGTAACCAGAATTTTTAGTCAAAAAGTTGCTAAAATTGCAAAAATAATAAAAAACGAGAATGCTAAGCTAACTTCGGCTGTGTCGAAGTTTTAATACCCTTGCAAATGCTCGGTTTGATATAATGATTTCGACCAAATTTTGCAATATTTGTTTAAAAGCATTTATTATTATTGATGTTCAAATCAAAAGTGAAACATTGAAAAAAAACATTTTTTTTACTTTGACCCATTTTCTGACCGATCTTTCGTATGAGAGCTATACGCTACAGACACCCGATTTTGACTCAGCTCGAAGTCTTAGTTAGAAAAACTTTTTTGTTTTAAATGGAAGCTGCAAGGGTATACAAAACTTCGGCCGAGCTTAAAATAGGGGAAAGTTATTTTTTTATTTACAAGTTGAGGAACCTGCGATTTGTCTGAAATGAAGTTAAATAATGAATAAATCTTCAGATTCGATAATACAAATCGTTCGTCGAAAAGACTGTCTCACTCGATGGCTTAAGACATTAAACTTTTTTATACCGATTTCGGTTCGATGAGAACGCTTGAAATATCACAACAGAATGTCCGCCTGAAAATATAATCTACTGTCAGCTATTCCAGTAGGCACGAATCATCCTGGTTTTTAGCCCTAGGATAATAGTTTCATTGTGCATTTTGCCAACCAAACACTTTTACCCAATCACACTTTAGAGCTAGTCAGTGTGCACACCATTCCATTCCAAAAAGAAAAGGCACACAGTAATTTAGACTCAAAGCCAGACTTACTCTCTTTTGGTCATATTTTACAATTTATTGTGCTTGTCAATTGCCAGCAGAAAAATATTCTCTGTACGATTTGAATATACATTCACATGAGAAAAGCGCAAATTTATTCTGGTGGAAATATTGCCAATTTGATATCGCATATACAATATTTATTTATATACACTTTGTGTATGCAACTCAACAGAGGAAGAGGGTGGAATACGATTGGAGAATTAAACTTGACTTTAATCAAATATGCCAAAAGAAAAATTAATAGACTTAATATACACATACAACAGGATACAGGCCAACAAAGAGTGCAATCAAAACTGATTTAAAAATGCAATCAATAATAAGACTTATTTATTGGGTCTTTCTTTAAAATTTAAGTAGACCTGCATTTAAATGATTGATCCGGAATAAGTAAAGTAATTCAATGCCTCACAGTGTTTATAAAGAACTTTGAATAGAAATCAAATTAAACTACCTTTTTTAACTATTTTGTACTTACTGCACTTGTCTTTCTCTTTCTGTGAACCTTTTTTTTTGTGCTTATCTCCTTTCAATTTTGTCAACTTTGTTGACGTATTTCAACTTTCTTTTCATGCTGCGGCTTAACTTTGGGGGCAAATCCCATAAGCACCTTAATCAAAGTCAAACAATCGAGTCTTTTGGCATTATTTCACCTTTTGCGCTAGCTTTACAATGACAAAAGCAACTACGAAATTCTCAGTTTTTGTCCAACTGCGACTTGGTCTATCTGTCTGCCAGTTTATGCCCATAGGGCTTGGACCGCAAAAAATACATTAAATTTTAGTGTGCAATTTTTTGTCTTATTTAAGAAATGTAGTCAATCTTTAGTGTTGGCTTTTTCGAATTGTATAAAGCAGTCGTCACCTTCACTAGCTACTGTTGTCAGGTGTAAAATATGTAGTCATAAAATAGCTTTTTAATTTAGCCATTTTCTTGTGTCTTTGGCCTCCTTTGAGCAATTTGAAATAAAAAATTTTAGTGTGCATTTTAGTGTCTGCTACTGTAAATGTCATCACTTTTGATGTTATTAATCCATTTATTGCCACTTTAAACTGGTATTATTTGAACAATCAAGTTAAAAGTAAAAAACCTATGATTGCATTCAACTCAAAACAAAACAAACATAAACAAAACACCTTAAAACTTGGACTTAAATCAATTTAAATATTTTATTCATTTAGTTTTATCTGCCATGTCTAATGAATTAATGACCATTTCACCAATTATAAAACTCGCAAAAACATATAGATATATGTAAATCTTTTTTGCCACATTTAGCAACGCAAAAATGGCATAAATTTTCAATTGGATATGTAAATTATGTAATGGCCTATGCAAATAAATAATGTTTGTAATATTTGTATGCCAATACGAACAGGGCTCTCTCACACCAAGAAACCCCAACTCCAAGCTATTATTATTATTTATGCACGAGCTTTATTAAGATAAAACAAAGCAGCAGACACAAAACCAAATTCAAAAAACTCACGCATTGTAAATTAGACGCGCGGGGGGTATAATAATTCAGGAAATGGCAAACAAAGTTGTCAGCAAAAAAATAGAAAACCAAAAAGCGAACGTTTAATGACCCACTCGCTGCCCCAAAACACTTTCATTTGTAACTCATTAAAATCATAATGACAGAATTATTATCATCATTATCATCATCATCATCATCTGGGCCCAAGATTCGCAATACGCCAAGTTTTTGGGTCATAAATCATAGTAGGTTTGAACTTCAACGGCTGTGGCTTCAGCAGCGACTTCTCTCATTACGTTTGACTGAATGAATTTTAATGGTTTATTAGCGATTGCGTAAATTACAAATTAATTGTTTGATAAATGTTTGAAATGCGACGAGTCGTCAACTAAAGTTGTAACGGTAATTGAATTGAATTATATTGTCATTGACATGGTTGGAATCTAAGTAGTTGATGAGTGAACGGTAAATGTCTTAGCTTTGGAACCCCAATCGAATACGGTTGGACCTTAGTGATGTTTATGCAGGGTTCTCTCATCCGCTTCTCTTAAGATGATCCCTGGAAAATTTGTTCCCATTTAGGTCAGAGGTCAGAGAGAATCGAGTGATAGCTTTTCCCACATTTTTGATATTCTATATTTTTAAAATGAAAAGACCATATTTAATACTCAAAACGCAAGCTAAATTCATGTTTGAACAATTAATCTGCGTTCTTAAGAAAAAAACCATATCATGGCTAATCGTCGAGAATTTTGCATCTGTGTCCTTTACTCATACATATGTATATCAAAAAATAGCTGACAGTTGCAGTCATTTCAAACAGTAACCATAGTGATAACATGTATTTTGTCTTTATCCGAACATTTACAGCAAAGAGCTTAGAGAGAATAGAGTAAAAAGTACTGACAGCTTTTTAAATAATGAGGATGGAATTGAAGAGGTACTCTAGAGGGCTTCATTAAATTGAATACCGTTTTACTTCTTTCATTGCACAATGGTTAGAAAGCCTGAAAATGCGGCATAAAATACAAAAATAGATATATCGGATTATAATTTGGCTCAGATAACGCTTTTTTTGCTTTAAACTCCAACATATTATTAATTTTTATTAAACTTATTTTAAAAAAAGCCAATATCCCAGCACAATAGATTAAATATACATTAATCTTCACTTTTGAGTAATTTGTCGATTTTATGAATGCTTAACGGTTGTCGATATGGTATCTATAAGTCGAAAAATCGATGATTTAGGCGATATGCGATACTACGAGATAATATTTCTTGAGTCGATAAAGTCGATAACCGATATTTCTTTTAAAGAAAACTTGGACCTTCAGTTCATAAGTACTTTTTCATTGGCTGTATTTCAAAACAGTCTAAATGATTCTGTTTCGATTTACCGAATCGGATCATGTTTATAGGCTAAAGTATCCAACGGTCCTAAAATTACATACCGTGGGTATTAACTTATCCTAAAAATGTCTGCAAGTTAAACTGTCCACAAAATATTTGAATGCTTTCTGAATATGCTGTGCTTTTTAAAGCGCAATTCCAAGCAATTGAACGATCAATATACACGGCAAGGTTTGTATTCTGGCTTGAATATGCTTCGCTTATCTGGAGTCCTTCTGCTGCCGTTCACATAAACAGGCTTGAGCGTCTGCAGGAACGATTTCTTAAATTTGCACTCGCCCATATACATTTTTCGGAGCATTTTTCCCCGCATCTGAGTAGATGTCGCCTATAGCTTATTTCCACCCTTGAGGAGAAGGACAATTGCGTCTTTAATTTTCTTAAATGACATTGTGGTCGGCAATATTAATTGTACTATGATACTAGACAAGATTCCTTTCTATGTTCCGCCCAGATCTTTGCGTGACTTGGTTCCCTTTAGAGTAGCAACTCATAGGGTCAATTATGCCAATAATGAGCCGATATGTAGAGCCCTATTAATGTACAATCGTCTCCTAGTTGTCATGCGGTTTGACTTTAGCATCGACAAGCTTCTTCTTCTTTTTCTTATTTGGCCGGATATTTCAATCACAACCGTTTGACAGTCTCGGCCGCTGGCACCAGTTGGTCATTTCAAGCGCCTCAATGTCTTTCAGCACTCGTTTTTCGCAACTAAGTTTCGGTCGTTCTACTCTTCTTCCTTTCCTCTATTCGTTTGCCTTCCGCCTGAACACTTTTTTACTGGAGCTTCTTCATCCATACGAGTAACATGTCCAAGCCAGCGCAGCCGCTGTTGTTTTATGCGCTTGACTAGATCAGTGTCCCCGTAGAGCTCATACAGTTCTTGCTTCATACGGGTGCGGAACTCATCGCGAACTTTTATAGGTCCATAAATCCTTCGAAGAACTTTTATCTCAACGCCGACCGCCTCCTCATCCACTGTTGTTGATGTCCATGCTTCTGCGCCGTATTGCAGTACTGGGATAAAAAGCGACTTCTATAGCGCAAATTTCGTTTTTCGAGAGAGGGCTCTGCTCTTGAACTCCTTATTGAGCCCGTAATAACATCGGTTTGCAAGAGTAATTTTAATCGTGGTTCCGAGGTAGACAAAGTCCTTTACAACGTTAAAGTTGTACTCTCCCATTGCAACAGATTGTCCAAAACGCGTAGGCTCACTGCGCGCTGAGACTAGGACCTTCGTCTTTTCCTTATTTACCGTTAAGCCCTTGAGTTTAACTGCAGATTAAAGAAGTTACACGATTAGGTGTCACCCTGCCTAAAACCTCTTCTGGTATCAGAAAGGCTCCGGTAAAGCATTGTGTGCTTCTCAACGTCATCATGCAAAGTCAAACGTACTTACGAGGGCGGTCCCAGAAATAACCGACCTAACTACTTAAACACAAAAATTTATCATTTTTTTTTCCGATGTTCAATAGCTTCGATACCTTTCTTATATTAAGAACTGTGAAGCTCTTCAAAATAAGGCATTAACCTCGGACTCCACCTCTTCATTGTTGCCAAATCTTTTTCCTCCGAGCCATTTTTTCAAGTTTGGTAATAAGAAATAATCAGAGGGAGCTAAGTCTGGCGAATAAGGGGCGAGAGGTAGCAATTCAAATTTTAATTCATTAACTTTAGCCATTGCAACGGCAGAGGTGTGAACCGGCGTTTTTGTTCTGAAGTCAGCAAAACGCGGCACCCATCTTGCGTATAACTTTTTCATGTCCAATTTTTCGGTCAATATGCGATGTACAGCACTTTTTGAAATGCCTACACATTTAGCTAACTCACGAACTTTTAATCGCCGGTCTTTCAATACACATTTTTTAATTTTGGCCACTATTTCTAAAGTGGTCACCTCATTTGGACGCCCATTACGATGTTCATCTTCGCAGCTCAAACGACCTCGCTTAAACTCAGCCACCCAATAATTTATTGTTGTAAACGAGGGAGCAGAATTACGTAAGGTAGAACCCAGCTCCTTTTTAATATTGGCTGGACTAAGAGCTTTTATATGAAAGTATTGTATCACATAACGATGACCAATTTTGTCCATGTTTGAATATCAATAAAAAGCGTTCTCTATTAAAATCGACAAAAAAAAACTGTGCAAGGTAAAGGCACCAAACTTGAAACTTAAGCTTTTAAAAGTCGGTACTTCCCCTGGTTAATATTTTTTGCAAACATTTTCCAACACTACTGTGCTAGGTCGGCCATCTCTGGGACGTCCCTCGTATTAATAGACGCATGTGAACGTAAACATGAAAAATACATATGATTCCCAAGTCTTTATTTGGCTCAGAGTGGCTTTAAATAGGTAATTGCTAATGGTTGTTGGTGTGGAAAGCGATTAAAATCTCACTGACGAGTCCAGGTTGGTTTCGGAAGAAACAATGGTTCCTTTGGTATGGAGTAATCTGCTTTGTGTCCATATGATCATATCATTGTTGTTGATTTCAGATTGATTATAGAATTAAAATCAATCTTCGACCTTAAGATGACTAACAATTACTTTGACTATTTAAATAGGTGTAAAATCCTAAGAGAATGTCTAAAACTTGTGATGTCGGATTTGCAGGACTCGTCAATAAGATCCTAGAGGAATGCCCTGCTTAATAGTGTGTTCTTGAAAAGAATAACAAACAGGGTCGATAGAGCTAATTGTAACTCAATAAGATCTGTCTCTTTATTGCGCTCAGTTAGAGTTTTATATAATTGCCCACATTTCACCTTTTCTCTCAGTGACTTTTAATATGGTACAATTAAAAAACACCCGCATATCAAGCCGTTTCACTTACCCCACCTCAGGCCACATTTCAATGCGGCGATAATTGCTCCATTTAAACCTAGTACTTACCCACTCCCAGTTAAGACTCTGGTTGCCAATCAGCTGGTGCCTTTGCATGTGCATAAATTACCAAAAAGCATCAACAAATGTGTGTCAACATTCCAACTAAATATTCAAATTCAATAAAGGTGCGGGCACTGAAGAAGCTCAGTAGACCCAGACTCCTCCGACTTGGAAAAGACAATAAAATGAACAAACTAAATGACCAAAAAAAAAAACACACTCATACTAGAACGGGATACAAAAAAAATATATAAAAAACGAAGTTCTATGCAGTCGCTGGGAATATTTAATGAATACTGAATGAGAATGAGAGTGCACACACAGAACTCGAATACCAAATGGGTTAACTTACCTCTAACGGGTTCAATCCATGGATGTTTGGGGTGGGGCAGGTGTTGGGGGCACAACCAGTTTCGTGCATTTTAGATGACTTTTGTCTGAAATTTGTTTAAAGAGCTTATTGATTTTAATATGAAATTAGCAAAGCGAAAGAGAGCAGCGCATTACACCAACTGAAAAAAGAAGGAAATAACCTTAGTTTCTTATATTTCATTATGAGTTGATATGCTAATATGGTTTAAAGTTAAATGAACTTTAGTTGACCTAAACCACAAAGCTAATGGAAAATCAAAATGTAGATAAAATGCAAATTAAAAATGCTAGGGGTAAATAAACTGGACTTGCAGTTAAACATCATGGAAAACTGCTTGTAATTTCAGCTGGCCTAATTATGAATTCAAGTACAGAAGATCACAAAAAAGTAGAAGCTGTTTTTTGCTTACCATAAAATCTAGGCAAGTTTATTTAAGTGTTCCGAATAGATCATATTGTTGAGTTTTAATTAAATTGTGTATATTTAATAAATTTTCAATAACTATTAATTTAAATGAAAGTCTAAATCAAAGCACAGCCCAATTGAATCTAAGGCCAGCATCAAAAATCAACACAAATTGAAATGAAATTAAGTTTGATTATAATAATTTGATAAGCTGGTTTATAATTTAAAATGCTACATTTTTATCACTTAAATCTATTTTTGTTTGTAATTTGTTTTTTCAGTTTACAAATCGTGTTATTGGCATGAGCCTAGCGTGTGGAGGGAAGCGACACAAGTGCCCAAGTAAATTGTCCCGACTCGTTCGCGTAACGCTTGAGTAAAGGCGCGCGGGGGAGGGAAATTACAATGCGAAACTCTTTTGACCAGCCGGGCATATCAACAGTTGGCTATGTCTGGTCTACCTCAATCAAAGCGTTATTTGTGTTACTGTGTGTGTGTGTGTTTTTTAAGTTATAACACCCTCTGCCTTTCTCACTTTTTTATAAAGCATTGTCTTCGGTCCGCTTTTGTCTAACTGCTACATAATATCGCATACTTACACACTCGCAACTCTTATTGTATTTCGTTTTGCTTTGACAACTCTCTTTTTTAATAACTTTATTGCCAAATTGCCTGCATTTATGCTTTTATATTAAATTACTTAATTTAATTCCATTTTCAATGTGCACAAACTGGACACACAAAACGCCATATTTCATGCATTTTTTTGTCTTGCTTGTTACCATAATTGAAATTATTCATAATTGATTTTCACTCTAGTTTTCCATTTATTCAGGCTAGCTTTTTTTAATGCCACTTAATGTGTCTGTTTGGTTTACTGCCACTCTTAATCACACACTGTCAGGGCCAAAAGAGTTCAATGAATATAAAAATACGAAACACGCCACAGCTACAAGTGCAAGTCAAGTTTTTACAACTCTCATACTGACTGATGTTACTTACACTTATTATCCTTTTAGTGCCGTAAATCCTTGCATTATATGTGTAGTTTTGCTTAATGGAATGCCGCGAAGTAAGCCACGAATGCGTCTTGAAACTCTTATAACTGTTTTTTTTATAAGAGTTGCATTCAATCTACACACAACACGTTTGATGTTGGACAAGCTGCTATATCAAGCTATGCATGGTTGGTTGATGGAAGATGGCAAAACAGAATTTATCATTAGTTGGAAAATTTTTTGTACACAATGAAGAACGATTGATCATTATCTTACGGGATGAGGAGAAGAAATTACCGAAGACATACTATATTCTTAGGAGAGCTGCAAGCAGGTTTTGAACCGAACCTCTTTAGAAATAAAAGCTGAACCTGTTGCGAACCTAAAGTTTTGGTTCGGCTTAACAAAAACTATAATAAAGAACAAATTTGACCTACTGCCTAGCGACTTCTTCTGTTATCTGATCGGTTTTGGCGATTGAGTCATACAATTGGCTGGAAAGCGCACTGAAACTAAGAATCCTTGAACCTAGAAAAACATACATAATTTTTGATGTGAAACATTTTTAATTTCGGCACGGAAGATTTTAGTAGGGTAAAAATAGGGGAAAGCTAACTTCAGCTAGGCCGAAGTTTTGTATACCCTTGCAGCTTCCATTGAAACCAAAAAAGTTTTTCTAACTAAGACTACTTTTTGGACCTTACTTTTCTATGGGATCTATACTATAAAGATGTCTGATTTTGATTAAACTTGGTGAAATCGTGGAAAAGCATAATACACTGTTAATTGCGAAATTTGGAGCCGATCCCATTTAAAACAAAAAGTTTTTCTCACCTAAACATTTTTTTCGACCGATCATTCATACTGCAGCTATATGCTATAGTCATCCGATTTTGATAAAACTTTGTAGAAATGTGTCCAAAGTATATAAAATAAGTGTATGCCAATAAAAAGGACGTTTTCATTAGAAACAAAAAGTTTTCCTCACTCGAACTAGTTTTTCGACCGATCGTTCCTATGGGAGCTATATGCTAAAGTTATCCGATTTCGACCAAACATTGTAGAATTGTGTAAAAGTATATAAAATAAGTGTATGCCATTGATAAGGACGTTTTCATTAAAAACAGAAAATTTTTTCTCACTAGAAGAGGGTATTATAAAATTGTCCGAATGTTTGTAACGCATAGAAGGAAGCATCTCCGACCACATAAAGTATATATATTCTTGATCAGCACGACGAGCTGAGTTGATTTAGCCCTGTCCGTCTGTCCGTCGGTCTGTCCGTCTGTTTCTATGCTATCTCCTCCGTCAGTTTTAAAGCTATCCTCACCAAACTTTGCACGAAGTCTTTTGGTACAAATACGCTGCACATTTGTCGGAACCGGCCGGATCGGATGACTATAGCATATAGCAGCCATAGGAACGATCGGTTGAAAAACTAGTCTTACAGAGAAAAACTTTTTTGTTTTTAATGGAAACGCCTCCAAAGTACGTAGTTCTTAGTTTACTATCCTTTCCCATGATTTCACTAAGTTTGGTCGAAATCGGATGACTATAGCATATAGCTCCCATAGGAACGATCGGTCGAAAAACTAGTTTTAGTGAGAAAAACTTTTTTTGTTTTTAATGAAAACGTCCTTATCATTGGCATACACTTATTTTATATACCTTTTACACAATTCTACAAAGTTTGGTCGAAATCGGATGACTATAGCATATAGCTCCCATAGGAGCGATCGGTCGAAAAACTAGTTCGAGTGAGAAAAACTTTTTGGTTTTTAATGAAAACGTCCTTTTTATTGCTATCGATTAAATAATTTGAGAAAAACTTTTTGTTTTAAATGGGATCGCCTCCAAATTTCCGCAATTAACAGTGTATTATGCTTTTCCATGATTTCACCAAGTTTAATCGAAATCAGACATCTTTATAGTATAGATCCCATAGGAAAGTAATGTCCAAAAAAGTAGTCTTAGAAAACTTTTTTGTTTTCAATGGAAGCTGCAAGGGTATACAAAACTTCGGCCAGAATTCCCCTTTTTTTTTATTAAGTCCCTACCCATAATTGTTATTTATGGAATCGAAGTTCTAGGCGTTCTCAAATAGCTCAAGGTCCGATCGTATTAGAATAGTTCAAAAAAACAGTTCTGGCAGGGGGTTTGTCCTTTTCTTGGAGACCATTCATCCGCTTGGGTACGCTAGAAAGGAAGCGAGTGGCACATCGAGTAGGAGCTAGCTCCATACATGCTTCAGACTGGTCGAAACATGTTTAGCGATTGTGAAATTCTTTAGAGCCTTTAACCAATGATCGACCTACCAAATTTTCAGTGATCGGACTTATTCTTTTCGCCGATTCACAAGTCTTTAATCGAACTCTGCAATCATAACTAAATACATAACAACGAGATAAAGTATTGTCCCTTTTCCAGTCGTTTCCAGATAAAATTATGCGAATTATTGAAAAAAATAAAAATCACGATGGACCGAAAAACCATTCATGTATTCGCATTTTATTTACTTATTACATCTGCCCCCTCTCGAAACTTTCCTGCAAGTAAGAGTAAACCTAATGTTGTCGAACCCTGGTTGTCTTCAGTACTGCTCCTTGCAACTCACATAACGCCATTGTGGCAACTGTTGCAACAAAACTTATCCACTTTATTCCCCAGTTAAATTTGAAACAAAACCATAAGCGAAGCGCTATTTCGCACACTTTTCGAGTATCTCCATACCTAGCTTAAAAAAGAAGCGACCAAAGGAAAATTTTTAAAAACACCAACCTCCCCCTCCATGAAAAAATCCTAGCTATGCCACTTAGTGAAAGATCATTCAATCTTGAATCAAGAGCTCCACAGATTCAAAAAGAAGGGCACCCATATTCCAACCAAACAAAAATTTTTAATCTTTTTTCTTTGTCTGTGCACTATCAGTCCAACAGCTGTCTATCCATGCTAGCAATTCCAAAACTGCTTGGGAATCCCATAGCAGCATGTGTGCAAAAATCGACACACCCCTAAGAAACGAAACTGTGAGATCGGACTCAACGTTATTCTCTCAAATGCTATTGCTCTCCTCTCTCAGTTTCTATTCCTCACTCCGCTCGCCTAAAAATACTGAGCTGAGAACGAACTTAGCTCGATTTCAAATGCGAAATTCTTGAAAATTCAAGTACGATTGGACTTCTTTGAGGAGCGTTCTTACTGAAGTTATTCGTTTTGACTCTTTCTTGGCGTACAATGGAACTGAAAAATCATCCAAAGGATATGAAAAATGATCATCCATTGGATGATTTTTCAGCTCCGTTAGATGATAAAAGGATATTAAAGAAATATTCAGTCCAAATGGATCTTTTTTTTCTGTGTAGAGACACCAGACGGTTCAAATTCTTAAGTGCTGACAACATATTCGGAGATTTTCGGTGCTCAACATGTTTTTATACATTGAAAAAGTGTATAGCAATTTTGCCCAGAAGTTTGGAACGCATTGAAAGAATCATCTCCGACCACATAAAGTAAAGATACTGTCTGTTTTTATGTGAACTACTCCCTTAGTTTTGAAGCTATCGAGGTGAAATTTAGCACAGTCAAATTTAATCTGCACACAGTACATATGTTGGAAGCGCGATGATCGGATGGTTATTTTTTGTTGCTGCCATGGGAATTTTCTGTTTCAAGTGTACTATAACTCTGGCACAGACTAACTTAGCTTTGCCAGAGTCAGGCTTTTAAATTTTACTTGACTAAGTTGTGATTCGTGCAGATAACTTCAAAACTAAGAAATTAGATAGCATAGATAGTAATCGACCTAGCTCTTCATAATTCCTTCAAAAAGTTAAAATCGTTAGACCAATTTTTTTGTACTCTCTGTTAGGGTAAAAGAATACTGATTGGAAATAAAAAGTTTAATTCTCTTACTTAACAGCTGCTGAACAACTGCGGCAACTTACTCCATTTAGGCCGATAACTCACCAAAGTCATGCCTCACTGTTTGACAGAGAAGATAATTTTCCTAACGAGCGTTCCCCTCATCAAGGCAAGCAGTTCAACGTCCGTCTGCTACTAAGATAGACTGCTCTTTTTATACATTACAAAAGCAATAAGTTCCACATCGAGAATTTCCCTGAAATTCCCTTGTATAGCCTATGCATAATCTCGAGTTTGTTAAGTTTTCCCTTTAAGCACTCTTTGCATTACAATCGCATGCCACAAAAATGCAGATACTTTGTTGAGTATCATCTTTAGCAATCAATTATAATAATTATAGCTTGGCTTAACATTTCCCTCGTTTTAATTGCAAATTTGTTAAAAGAAACACCAAAATGTTGGACTAACAACAATTAGTGACCGCTTGGAATTGCTCAAGACGGCAAAACATCTTAAGGTGCCAAGAAGGTTGCAAAAATCATCCAAGCTGAAGCAACGGCAGAAACTTGAATGTAATGCATGAGCAGCGTTAAGTGCTGCCCGTTAATGAGGAGCAGAAGCCGATGGAGAAGAAGACTTTAAGATGATGGCCAAACAACCGCTGCAGATTACTTAGTTTTTGTGGATGAACGGCAGAAAATAATAATCAAATGCAAAAAACAATTCCAACATGCACATTTCGTACATTCGAGTGATTCGTACATGTCGTTTATGGAGCACATGCTACCAAACGGTGGAATAATTAAAAGTTGGTTAAATACTGGAAGTTGGGGGCTGAAATGCAACACGATGAAGCCGCGATGCGAAACAACCGCACCTAATTGGTTTTGCATGAGTTAGTGGGAGATGGTGATGGAGGGAGCGGTGTAAACACATTTGCGGCCTAAGTGGCAAAAAAAAAGTATCAAAACATGAAGTGGCAAGCGATGTTTTTCACCCAGGGCCAATTTGTTTGATACATGGAAACATTTTGCTGGACAAATTTGGGTGCAATCAATTGCACTCGACCAAAATTGTACACACAATTTTCAATATTGAAATAAAGTAAACAGCAGAATGATCGAACTATTATAATTATACAGAATGATTGGATTATGAATTTATGTTACTCTTTCAAAATTGATGGGCCTACCGTAATCCTTAACTTTATTCAAGGGTACTACACTTTCTTAAGGACTTTCAAGTATAGAATTAGTCAACTGCGCATTTGCTTGACAGATGACCCTATTATTGTAAATCTCTCAAAACTCTTCCATTGGGAGGCGTCCCGGAAAATCCGTGGGTTTCACAGAACTTCAAAATATTTTATTTATTTATTAGGAAAGGCTTGTGTTCAAGACGCAACAAACAGTGTTGCATGTTGTTTAGTAATGAGTTGATTTTATGTTCGATTGAAATCTGTTAATTGGGTAGCTACTATTCAAATTTAAGTCATTTCATCAAGTTTTTCCGCGCCAATCATGAAGTAAAATCTGGCCCATATGTTGTTGCCAAATTTCAAAGACGGCGCCTGCTATTACAACTGAGACCGAGAGGCAAGCTGGCTTTTGTTGATTTGGCAGCCTTCGTTTGGCTTTTGATTGAAAAGCAAATTTTAAAATTAAATAAAATTAATTATTTCATACACTTGAACCCGTCCACAATAATATTGTTGTGTACATTTCCAAAATTTATTTTGCTTATCCAAATTGTTCGGTTAGTCAATTTAGCTAAAACTCTTCCCAAAACACGAGAGATTTCTGTGATTCTGTGTTTTGGGTTATAATTTGGTTGTAAGAGATTCTATTTAAAGTGATCGTTATGGAAGCTAGACTGACTTGGTACCTTTTTCAAAATTCAATTGGAGGGGCGGAAAATTTGAGGGTCGGCAATGTGTATTGATTATTTGCTTAAATAAATATTTTTGTATATTTTTCACATCAATGTTTAGGGACACACTGGAAATTTCGTTCGCAGCCTTAGCCCAGCCCAAAAGTATCTGCAAACTAAGGGCCTTAATATAACTTTGAGTGCCCAGAAAATAAGAGCTCTGCAGACGACGTTAATAGAGAAACGAGAGGAATGGACATACGGCGCTCTTCGCTATGCTAAAGTTATGTCTGAACCACCCAGGCAAAGTGTTAAAAACATGCTGCCATCGTAGCAAAGACCTAAATTTATCGAACGAAGACGAAATAAGGCGAAAACTTTTCGAATCGATAGACAAAATCATCGCAGAAATAAGGGAAAGGTTTGGGCAATTGCAAAATTTGTCGAGCAAGTTTTCCCTTCTGTTTTGCTGGATTCGGACGACACCAATTGGCTTAGTTTAGTGCAGTCGGCAGGCAACATACATGATGAAGTTAATGCGGAGGAGCTTCAGACAGAGCGCTTACGTATTCGAGCCTTTGTAGCTGCCGCAGGGAGCTGCGATCAAATGATAAATAAGGACCCGCTTGCTTTACTTAATTTCATAATAAACTCGAAATTGGAAGATTCGTTATCAAATTTAATTGTGATGCTAAGATTCGCAAATTCGACTACCGCCCTGGGCGGCAGAACCTCACGCTACGCCACTGCGGTGCACAGTGAGCCAAACAGCTCTGCTAGCATAATTTAATTAATAGCTCGAGTAAATGAACAGATATTTTAATGATATTCAATCTTAATCTTAAATTCCAAATTTCTAGATCAACTATGCATCATAGCTCCCATTCAACTGAACAATATATATTTTTGAGTACTTAACATTTTAAACTTCTAAGTTAATTATTTTAAGTATTTGAAACATAAAAATGATGAATCTGAATCATTCAAGGTATTTTTAAAATGATCGAGCAACTTTATCTAACTTTACATCTTTTCTGGAAATTTTTTGTGTTTTCGACAAAGATGTTATAAGCTGATCTGACCTCTGATAAGTAACCCATTCGTGACATCTTTTTTCGTATTACATACAGTGCAACAGACTTACCAGTTGCTCGTAGTTGGTTATAATTTTGGATATTTTTTCACCACAAGGACCTACAGTTCACAAGCTAAAATAAGCTTGAGCACGATTGAGCGACGTTAGTAATTGTTTAAAGATGTCAGTATACGCACAAAAACGATATATGGTATGTACATATGCTAAAATAACTTACTTCAACCACAATTTTTTTTGTTACCCATGAAAAAACGGGTAATAAGCATATTATTATTATTTAGTAGATGCCTTATCTCAATGAGAAAAAAGATATTCAGGACTGTTCTCAATTCCACTTCCACTGCAACTTTTCGTAAACGAAATTGATTCAGTTTCTATCAACACAAAAACGAAAGCGTTTTACGTTTTAAAAAGTAATTCTTGCTGCTCGGTGAAATAAAAAGTAATTGGCAAATTACGCACTCGTACAGTTGCCAAATGTACATTAAGTAGATTTTCCTTAAAACTGTGATCAATGGAGAGTTGGTTAATGTAATTTGATTTGCATTTAAGTCTATAACTAAATTAAATCAAATTGTTTTGTTAAATATCTCGAGAAATTGAAGGCGATGCCAAACCGAAAAGTAAAACGTAAAAGTCAGCCTCTCTCGTTTCCGCTTGTTCCATTTTCCATCGTTTCGCTTGATTTTCCCGTGCCGATTTTATTTGGTCCGTTGGTCCCAAAAGTAAAACGTAAGCAAAATCATTCGGCATTGAGAACAGCAAATCCAAACCGAAACGGAATTGCTTTTGGTTTACTTTTCAAAGCGTAGCGGAATTGAGAACATGCCTGAATGACTCAATAATCTTTAATTTCTTTGTTTTTTGGCTCAATCAACGATGATGCCAAATCTTTGCAGGCCACGTGCTTAACATACACAAAAAACAATCAACTTAAATCCAACTACTTACACTTTGATTGAACTATTTTTGTCATTAA
>JAEIFV010001481.1:0-10221 GCA_018904265.1 Lordiphosa collinella
ATGCATGGTATAACGAGAAAGGTATGGACATGCGAGTGTGCGCCCTCCCAAAAGCACGCAAAAGTACGCATTGTCTTGCGTACCTTTCAACTGTAAGCATTGTCGCGGACGGATTTTTTGTTGATTTTTTTTTATTTGGGGGTGGTTTTTTAGTGAACTGATCGTTGTTGTTGTTGTCGTTTTATGGAATGCAGCAAAAAATTAATACATACTTAACTGTGTACGTTTTTGTGTTGTTGCCTTACTACAGAAAATGTATACATACTTTGCATGTACTATATATGAAAGCATCAGGATGTTCAATTCTAGCTTTAATATTAATCATATTCAAATGGTTTCAATAAATATTCACCACTTAAATTGGTTTGTTTGTTAAAATGTTTGTTTTTTCTGAAAACCCTTTTTTTTACACACACACAAGCACCATGTGCGCCGCTGGCTGGAGCGCTCACTCTCCCTCTCTCTCGCGCTCTTGACAAATGCTTAGTACGCAGAAAAAAATCTTGTCCCTACCTAGTATAATTATACCAGGGGTGCTCAAAATTGCCTTACGGCAGTGCCCTTACCAACACAAGCAAAAAAAACACACGCACACATGTATCGAAGCCGTTTTATTGGTACAAAATGAACACTGAGAAAAAAAAGTAAAATTCAGAAAAATAATAATTTTTGTTTCTTTATTTGGTTATTTCATTTAAAAATTTAAAGTTGTTCTAGGAAAGTATCAATATTTATATTTATTTTAGTTGTAGATAATTTTAATAACGCCTCCAGATGATTATTTGTTATACGGCTTCGGTGATTGTTTTTAATTAATTTTAATGTTGAAAAAGCACTTTCACAAATATACGTGCTTCCGAACATCGAATATATCCTTAAGATGATGCACCGTAGAGACGGGTATTTTTTGGCACCTTCCAATTTCCAGAAATCAATTCCTTTTAAATTGCTTGTCTTCATTTCCAAGTCACATTGTAGGTCACATAATTCCAATTGAACTTCCGGATTTTGTTCAAGTATGTTGCAGGTTATTGGATTAAAAAAATATCCATACTATTTTTGATATCATCGAAGTCGGTAAATCTTTTTCAAAATTAACTTTTAAGGCAATAATATGGTTTTTAAATGCTGTGAAATCATAGGTATCAATTTTAAATTCATCAAAAACTAATTTTAAGGACGGAAACGAATTTAATTTTGTTAATTGCAAATCAAAGAGAAATACATCGGTTTTTTTTTAAAATCCTTCAATGGAACCGATTAAATTAAATATGTTCTTATTTTTGCCTTGAAGAGAACTGTTAAGGTTGTTGAGGTGTGTTGTAACATCAGTCAAAAACCCAAGGCTAATATTGAATTCTTCCGACTTTATTTCATTTAAAAATTCAAAGTTTGGCATATTGAGATCCAGAAATTCCACCACCTCCTTACGTAATTCAAAAAATCGTTCAAGACATGTTCCCCGACTCAGCCATCTCACCTCCGTGAACATAAGTAGGTCTTTATATTGACTTTCGCATTCCTCAAGAAACATTTTAAGTTTGCGGTGAGTTAATGAATTATGGCCTCCTCGTATTTTGTTGATAATTTTTACCACAACGTTCATTGTGTGAATATTGTTTGTCCCTTTGGTGCACAAGGCCTCCTGATGAATGGCACAATGAAAGGATGGCACACGAATATTATTTTTTATTAATTGCCCAATAAAGCCATTATTTTTCCCCAGCATAGCAGGGGCACCATCTGTGCATACTGCGGATAGTTTGTTGATTTCTCCATCTTTTAATTGTAACCTGTCGGTTACCGCATTAAAAATATCGACTCCCCTTGTATTTTCCATAAGTGGAATAAGTGCGAAAATCTCTTCAGTGACATTGAAATCCTTGTCAACCATTCGAATTGCTAGTATTAATTGACTGACGTCAGAAATGTCGCAAGACTCATCCAAAGCGATAGAAAAATACGAGCAAAACTTCAATTTGTCGGTTAACAACGTATCCAAATAATGGTAAAGTTCTTCAACTCTACGAGTTACCGAACATCTCGACAAATGAACAGTCTCGATTATATCAGCTGATGTTCTGCCAATTTCTCCAAAACAATTTAACATTTCCAGGCATGCCTTCTTAATGAACGGGCCATCGGAAAATGGTTTGCACTGTTTAGCAATAGCTAAGCTAGTTATGTATGACGCTTTTAATGCCGGTTTATAATTTTTCTCGGAATTTGACCAAATTTTATTTTTTTGCTCATGTATTTCCTCGAAATTAGTTTCAATAAATTGGAGAATTTGTTGCGCATCAAAGTCATAAAATCGCATTAAAAGGTCTTTATAATTTGGAATTAAGCCTTTTACTGCATCCGCCTCATGTATAGTCCTGAAATGCCTTTCGCGAAAATAAGTTTTTCCAGCCAACAAAACTTTGTGGCAAATTAAGCACTGTATTTCACATTTAAAATTTAATGCGAAGTAATCACTAGGCATTGTATCACTCATTTTAACGACACGCCAAAAAAAAAAAAAAAATTAACGCGTCGCAGGTCCACTAAAATCAAACTTAAGTCAAATTATATCAAAAACTTAAGAAAACTTTTTGGTCAGTGCAGAGCCGAGAACCAGACAACAACACTTTGCAATGTGAGTTGAGGAGAAAAAAAAAATTCAATGGAATTGTTGTTGGCTTGGCTCGATACGCACAGCGACACAAAGAGGAGAAAAAAAACTTCTATGGAATTGTTGTTGCCTTGGTTCGAATCGAATAGCGACACAAAGAGGAATCGGCGTGTGCCCTAGGAAGGTATGGCGAGTGCCGCTCCGTATGCTAAGTGCCGAAACAAAAACAAATGTGCCCGCGTGCCATAGCATTGAGCACCCTGGTGTAGAGTATAATAGTGATTACTATGTATAATTGATAAAAAATTCATTTCTCAAAATCTGTTCAAGATTGTAATGCAATATTTTTTATAAAAAGGTGATTAAAATGCGCATCTTTCAAGATATCGTGCATGTCGGTACATCTCCCAGTTATCCCGCAATCTTCAAAAGAAAAGTTAGCGTCGATTTTTATGGTCACACCTGGTCGCTGTCAGTGACTATGAAAATCGAAAAAATTAATATCTCAAAAACTGTTCACACAACTGCAATGATTCTTTTTTAGTAAAAACGGGAATAAAAAACCCACATCTTTTGACATATCGTGCATAACGGTACATCTCAACTATCCCGCAATTTTCAAAGAAGAGTTATCAACGAATTGGATTTACTCAAAATCTGTTCACACGATTGTAATGAAATTTTTTTTATAAAAAGGTGATTAAAATGCGCATCTTTCAAGATATCGTGCATAGTGGTACATCTCCCAGTTATCCCGCAATCATCAATAGTAAAGTTAGCAACGATTTTTATGGTCATATAAAAAGGGCCGAATGTGTTGGATGTAAAATATTGTATTGAGTCTTTTTTATAATTGTTTAAAAGCATTAATTTAACATATTAAGTTAATAATAGTTATATAGATTTGCATTATTGAGTTTGCAAACACTGGTTCCATGACTGGGCCCGACTTCTAAACTGGCGCCATTCTTATCAATTTCAAATATCAAGTCAAGCGCCCCCACTGATAAGCGATTTTCTCCAAAACTGTTTACACGATCTGCATGATTTTTTTTTTTAAACACTCCTAAATATGTGTCTTATCCAATAATATATAGCTTGTTATGGTACATCTTTTAAATGTGGAGTTATAAGGCTTGACTTAAAAAAGTAATTTTTTGGTCATTTTGTATGAAAACCGCCTGAGGTTGGTCCACTGTTAAGACTTTTGCTCAAAAACTGTTCACACGATTTGCATGATTTTTTTAAACACTCTTGAATATGTGTCCTATCAATGGTATATAGCTGATTATGGTACATCTCCTGAAAGTAGAGTTATGGGGCTTGATTCAAAAAAAAAACAATTTTTGGTCTTTTTGTATGGAGAAAAACAAAGAGGTTGGTCCACTGTTAGGAGTTTTGCTTAAAAACTGTTCTCACGATTTGCACGATTAGAAAAATCCGTCGGTGTCCCAGAACTTCGAGAGATTTCGTTTTCTTCGAAAATCTATTACAAAATCTGTGATATGGTGCGTGGGTTCGTGTATTCGTTATTGGTTGGTTAATGTATTGGCTCGTTTGTGTATTGGTTGTTTGTCCTAAATGTCCCAACAAAATACGAGAGGTTTAAAACAAACCAAAAAATTTTTGGAGGTGACCGAGGATTGGTTTTTGGGTTGGAATTTGGTTGGAAGAGACACCGCCGGTATATTCTTGATCAGCCATGTCCGTTTGTCCATCCGTCAGTCCGTATGAAAGCGTCGATCTCAGAGACTATAAATTTAAGTACCAAGGTTTTTTGCATGTAGGTAGGTGTGTAGGTGTAACAAGGGGGGTAAAAAAAAAAAATTTATTTTTTTTTATTTGTTTTAAATTTGTTTTTTTTTTGTTTTGTTGTGTTGTTTTTTTTTTAGTTGGAAGAATCTCCGACCATTTGTAACGCATAGAAGGAAGTATATACATTCTTGATCAGCACGACGAGCTGAGTTGATTTAGCCTTGTCCGTCTGTCCGTCTGACCGTCTGACCGTCTGTCCGTCTGTTTCTATGCTATCTCCTCCGTCAGTTTTAAAGCTAATCTCACCAAACTTTGCACAAAGTCTTTTGGTACAAATACGCTGCACATTTGTCGGAACCGGCCGGATCGGATGACTATAGCATATAGCTGCCATAGGAACGATCGGTTGAAAAACTAGTCTTAAAAGAAAAACTTTTTGTTTTTTAATGGAAACACCTCAAAGTCCGTATTTCTTAGTTTACTATCCTTCCCATGATTTCACTAAGTTTGGTCGAAATCGGATGACTATAGCATATAGCTGCCATAGGAACGATCGGTCGAAAAACTAGTTCTAGTGAGAAAAACTTTTTTTTGTTTTTAATGAAAACGTCCTTATCATTGGCGTACACTTCACCATAACTTAATCTATAGACAAGTTGGTGAATCGGCCCAGGGGGCTTTTACACAATTCTACAAAGATTGGTTGAAATCGGATGACTATAGCATATAGCTCCCATAGGAACGATCGGTCGAAAAACTAGTTCTAGTGAGAAAAACTTTTTGTTTTTAATGAAAACGTCCTTATATCTTGGCATACACTTTTTTCTTACTATTTTATATACTTTTACACAATTCTACAAAGATTGGTTGAAATCGGATGACTATTGCATACTCCTAACATAGTCCAAAAACGAGTGAGAAAAACTTTTTGTTTATAATGAAAACGTCCTTATCTTGCAGCCTTATAGCTCCCATAGGAACGATCGGTCGAAAAACTAGTTCTAGTGGCTGGAAATTTTTGTTTTTAATGAAAACGTCCTTATCATTGGCATACACTTATTTTATATACTTTTACACAATTCTACAAAGATTGGTTGAAATCGGATGACTATTGCATATAGCTCCCATAGGAACGATCGGTCGAAAAACTAGTTCTAGTGAGAAAAACTTTTTTGTTTCTAATGAAAACGTCCTTATCTTGATACACTTATTTTATATCTTTTAAATTCTACAAAGATTGGTTGAAATCGGATGACTATTGCATATCTCCCATGTGGTTGTTTCTAGTGAGAAAAACTTTTTGTTTCTAATGAAAACGCACATTTCTACATACTTTAACACGTTTTCAGTTTCAAAATCGGATGACTATAGCATATAGCTGCAGTATGAATGATCGGTCGAAAAAGAAGTTGAAGTGAGAAAAACTTTTTGTCTTTAATGACATCGCCTCCAAATTTCGCAATTAACAGTATATTATGCTTTTCTATCATTTCATCAAGTTTAATAGAAATCAGACATCTTTATAATATAGATCCCCCAGAAAAGTAATGTCCAAAAGTAGTCTTAGAAAAACTTTTTTGTTTTCAATGGAAGCTGCAAGGGTATTACTTGCAGTTAACTCCCCTATAGAACTCGACTTCAGCTCCCTTACTTGTTAATAGATAATAAATTTGCATACATACTTTTTTGTTTCCCACGGAATTGGCTATGATCCATCTTCTTTTCCTTGTTTGCTATAAAAATATATGTTACATTCAAGTTTTCTTTTAAGCTTTCAATAATACTTACAGTCCAAGTCAATTCAGCAGCTGAATATTAAAATAAATGTATTTAATTTGTAAATTAAGGTTTTACACTTTTTGTTTTTGTTGTGTTGAATAATTGTTGTTTTGTTTTTGTTCGTCTCTGCTTCCAAAGTAACGGCGACTATTCTGTGCATATGGCAGCGCCAAGAGGTAGAGCTGCCGGAAAGTCTTAAAAGCATAGTCATGTAGAAATGAGTAGAAAATTATCTACGTGGTGTAGAGTATAATAGTGATTACTATGTATAATTAATAAAAAAATTCATTTCTCAAAATCTGTTCACAAGATTGTAATGCAATATTTTTTATAAAAAGGTGATTAAAATTCGCATCTTTCAAGATATCGTGCATGTCGGTACATCTCCCAGTTATCCCGCAATCTTCAAAGAAAAGTTAGCGTCGATTTTTATGGTCACACCTGGTCACTGTCAGTGACTATGAAAATCGAAAAAAATTAATATCTCAAAAACTGTTCACACAACTGCAATGATTCTTTTTTAGTAAAAGCAGGGAATAAAACCCACATCTTTTGACATATCGTGCATAACGGTACATCTCCCAGCTATCCCGCAATTTCCAAAGAAGAGTTATCAACGAATTGGATTTACTCAAAATCTGTTCACACGATTGTAATGAAATTTTTTTTTATAAAATAGGTGATTAAAATGCGCATCTTTCAAGATATCGTGCATAGTGGTACATCTCCCAGTTATCCCGCAATCATCAATAGTAAAGTTAGCAACGATTTTTATGGTCATACTTAAAAGGGCCGAATGTGTTGGATGTAAAATATTGTATTGAGTCTTTTTTATAATTGTTTAAAAGCATTAATTTAACATATTAAGTTAATAATAGTTATATAGATTTGCATTATTGAGTTTGCAAACACTGGTTCCATGACTGGGCCCGACTTCTAAACTGGCGCCATTCTTATCAATTTCAAATATCAAGTCAAGGCACCCCCACTGATAAGCGATTTTCTCCAATTTCAAAAAAAACAATTTTTTGGTCTTTTGTATGGGAAAAACAAGAGGTTAGTCCCACTGTTAGGAGTTTTGCTCAAAAACTGTTCACACGATTTGCACGATTTTTTTTTGAAATCCTCCTGAATATGTGTCTATCCAATAGTATATAGCTAGTTATGGTACATCTCCTGAAATGGGAGATATGCCCCAAGACGTGAGGGCCCAAATTTTCAACTGTTCTTTTCTAGTACCTGCAAAGTAAAAATCACACCCACCAGTTAATAAAATTAATTGCTTATTCAATTCTTAACAATTTTGCATTTAAACATTTTTTATTATGTTGATTAATACAGATTTAATTTAAAATGAAAAATGCCTTCATGTTCCAGACCATCGTTCCAAAATCGACGCTAACTCATAGACGCTATTTTGACGCACGTTTGTTTTGTTTCTTGTTGCTTCTCCATTCTTTCGTGAGAGGCAGATACATCATTCCGTGGTATAATTCAGGGGTGCTCAATGCTATGGCACGCGGGCACATTTGTTTTGTTTTGGCACTTAGCATACGGAGCGGCACTCACCATACCTTCCTAGGACACACGCCGATTTCTCTTTTGTCGCTATTCGATTCGAACCAAGGCAACAACAATTCCATAGAAGTTTTTCTCCTCTTTTGTCGCTGTGCGTATCAAGCCAAGCCAACAACAATTCCATTGAATTTTTTTTTCTCCTCAACTACGTTGCAAAGTGTTGTTGTCTGGTTCTCGACTATGCACTGACCAAAAAGTTTTCTTAAGTTTTTGATATAATTTGACTTAAGTTTGATTTTAGTGGACCTGCGACGCGTTAATTTTTTATTTTTTGGCGTGTCGTTAAAATGATGATACAAGCCTAGTGATTACTTCGCATTAAATTTTAGATGTGAAATACGGTGCTTAATTTACCGCAAAGTTTTGTTGGCTGGAAAACTTATTCTCGCGAAGGCATTTCAGGACGCTGAGGCGGATGCGGCAAAGGCTTAATTCCAAATGATACAGACCTTTTAATGCGATTTTATGACTTTGATGCGCAACAAATTCTCCAATTTGTGGAAACTAATTTCGAGGAAATACGTGAGGCAAAAATAAAATTTGGTCAAATTCCGAGAAAAATTATAAACCGGCATTAAAGCGTCATACGTAACTAGCAGCTATTGCTCAACAGTGCAAACCATTTTCCGTGGCCCGTTCATTAAGAAGGCAGCCGGAAATGTTAAATTGTTTTGGAGAAAGTGGCAGAACATCAGCTGATATAATCGAGACTGTTCATTTGTCGAGATGTTGGGTAACTCGTAGAGTTGAAGAACTTTACCAGTATTGGATACGTTGTTAACCGACAAATTGAAGTTTTGCTCCTATTTTTCTATCGCTTTGGATGAGTCTTGCGACATTTCTGACGTCAGTCAGTTAATACTAGCAATTCGAATGATTGACAAGGATTTCAATGTCACTGAAGAGATTTTCGCACTTATTCCACTTATGGAAAATACAGAAGAGTCGATATTCGCAATGCGGTAACCGACAGGTTACAATTAAAGATGGAGAAATCAACAAACTATCCGCGGTATGCACAGATGGTGCCCCTGCTATGCTGGGGAAAAATAATGTGCTTTATTGGGCAATTAATAAAAACAATATTCATGTGCCATCCTTTCAGTATGCCATTCATCAGGAGGCCTTGTGCACCAAAGGGACAAACAGTATTCACACAATGAACGCTGTGGTAAAATTATCAACCAAATACGAGGAGGCCATAATTCATTAACTCACCGCAAACTTAAAATGTTTCTTGAGGAATGCGAAAGTCAATATAAAGGTCTACCTATGTTCACGGAGGTGAGATGGCTGAGTCAGGGAACATGTCTTGAACGATTTTTGGATTACGTAAGGAGGTGGTGGAGATTTCTGGATCTCAATATGCCAAACTTTGAATTTTTAAATGGAAAAAAAGTCGGAAGAATTCAATATTAGCCTTGGGTTTTGACTGATGTTACAACGCACCTCAACAACCTTAACAGTTCTCTTCAAGCCAAAAATAAGAACATATTTAATTTAATCAGTTCCATTGAAGGATTTTAAAAAAACCGATGTATTTCTCTTTGATTTGCAGTTAACAAAATTAAATTGGTTTCCGTCCTTAAAATTGAGTTTTTAGTGAATTTAAAATTGATACCTATGATTTCACAGCATTTAAAAACCATATTGTGCCTTAAAAGTTAATTTTGAAAAAGATTTACCAACTTCGATGATATCAAAAACAGTATGGATATTATTTTTTTTAATCCAATAACCTGCAACATACTTGAACAAAATCCGGAAGTTCAATTGGAATTATGTGACCTACAGATTAGATCACAACCGTTTTACGGTCTCGGCCGCTGCCACTAATGCCGCCACTCGCCTGTCTTCGAGCGACATTTCCGCAGAGGACGCCAGATTCGCAATGCTCCCTGCACCTGGTCACGCCATCTCCTCTTTGGTCGACCAGGCGGGGGAGTGCCTCCCAACTCTATCGCATGCCGATTGTACGCTTTGCGCGAACGTTATCATCCATACGGGTAACATGTCTATCAGCGCAAACGCTGTTTTATGCGCTTGACTAGGTCGGTGTCCCTTAGAGCTCATACAGTTCGCGATTCATTCGGATGCGAGAGTGCCGCCAACGTTTAGAGGTCCATAAATCCTCCGAAGAACTTTTCTCTCGAACACGCCAGTACCGCCTCATCCTCTTTTGTCTCTTTTGGGATGATAAGCGACTTGTATAGCGCAATTTTCGTTTTCCGAGAGGTCTCTACTCAACTTGAACTCCTTAATGAGCCGCTAATAACATCGGTTTGCAAGCGTAGTTCTCCTTCGGATTTCCAGACTGGTATTGTCGCTGGTAATCGTCGTCCCGAAGGTAGACAAATTCCTTAACAACCTGGAAACTGTAGTTTTCCCATTGCAACAGATTGTCCAAGCGTAGACTCACTGCGCGTTGATGAGAAGGTACTTCGTCTTATCCTCAATTACCATACTAACCCATAAGTTTTGAAGCAATGGCCAGC
>JAEIFV010001482.1:0-44804 GCA_018904265.1 Lordiphosa collinella
ATATCCCTAGAACCTTAAACCTCCTCAGGTGTCTCAGACCTTCTTTACAAATTTCTTGTAAGAGTACCCTAGGCACGACTGAGATCTGTACCTTATAACGTTCAGTTAAAAAACTTTCCCCATACAAACTTTTCCTGGTATGTTTTCATCCCTGGGGATCGAATTTTTTAGAATCAGCCAATCATATGTCTAATTATTTTGCATACTTGGCTAAGAAGCTGATTTTTAAGTATCTCAGAAAAAAAATGTTGTCCAATACATACTTTTTCGCGCATTTTTCATCCCTAGGGGTCGAATTTTTCAGAATCGTTAACAAATATGTACAATTATGTTTCATTCCTGACTAACAAGCCGAGTTTCAAGTCTTTCAGATAAAAAACTTTCCTCATACAGACTTTTCCTGGCATTTTTCATCACTCGGGGTCGAATTTCAGAAAATTTCAGTATCAGGAAAGCACTTGTATAACTATTTGGCGTAATATTTAGCTTAATAGCTGAGTTTTAAGATGTTCGGTGTAAAAAAAATGTTTCCCATAAACAGTTTTTTGAGCATTTTTCATCCCTTGGGGTCGAATTTTAAAAAGAAATCTTGCTCTTCGATGTTAGGCGTTAATAAATCTGAACAAACTCTTGTATATGTCTTTATTTTTCATCACCAGGGGTCGAATTTTTATACCTGCGATTCCCTAGCATCACAATTGTTGTTGTAAAACCCAGAGAAACATCTCAAAAAAATCTTAAAAGGTGTGGGCAATCCTGAATTCTGTATACAGCATAAGTTGATCAATTTTTATATACCCCTATGGAGCAGCTAATGAGTTTGCTGGGTATTCAACTAGAGAGAAATCATACCACTTTCCCCGGCTACCCTGCCCCAACCTACCCCTTGCCCAGTGAGTGTGTGGGATGGGGGAGTTGGGGCAAAAAGTCAAATGGATTGAATATTGAGTTTATGATGTTGTCGCTGGCAATTTTCGTTAGCTTTAAGCGGTTTGGCTTTGGGTGCCTGATGCTTTTGTGCTGGTTGCGTATACGCAATGTGGCCGGGTTGTGTGTGTGTGTGTGTGTGTTTTGTCGATTATATGCTTGAGAGAGCTGGGGCAGCCCGTACACGCTTCAGTGAGGCAGTCGCGCTTGGCTGTTGATGTGCTTGTTGTGCGTGTGTTTATGGACTCATGCAGTAAATTGAATTTTACCCACAACAACAACATTAGCCATATCACTGGCAAAGGCAAAGGCAACGGCAGGGGCACACAGCTCCTCCGACATATTCTTTTCCGCCTGCTCCTCCTTGGACGCCAAGTAGCGGCATTAGCATATGGGCCAGTGGACTGATGGGCTGATGTCTGGACTTGCACACATGATTTGAGCCCGGAAATAATAATTGCCTCTTCTTCTTTTATTTTGTTGAAAAGAATTCATTTCCTCTCGGTTATACCCCCAACAACAACAACAACAACAACAGATTCCAATGGACTGTGAAATGTGGTGGCAAACTTCAAATGCAAATGCAAATGCCGAATGCAAATTAAGTGTGGGGAGTGTCCCTTGCATAATTGTCATGCAACTTACTTTTCCTTCTCCGCCTCCTGCTTCGTCTCCTTATTTTGTTTGACGAGTGCAAATTGATTTTTGTGATGCGGCATCGATATTCTCCAGCTGCTAAAAAGTTTGCACAAATTGCGGTGCAAATTTGCAACTTTCGCATAAAGTTTGACTCAAATTACCTAAGCGTTGGCAGCGGGTGGCATCACTATATACACCAAGAGGCAGCGGGCAGAATCGAAGCTGTTGAAAAGTGAAAAGCGCAAAATAGTTTTGCCTCGCACAAAAAGTTTGCCCCCAGATTGTGTGACAAATGCGACAAACACAAACAAATAAAGATGGAGGGAAAGAAATGGAAGAGAAGAGACGAAAACTTGGCGAAAAGTTGAGACTGATATCTGGAAATGAGGGAAATGAAACTGGCGATATAACTGACTACCAAGGGTGGGGAAATTCGCTAGCGCGAAGGTATTGTAAAAATTTGAGTGGTTAAGAGAAGGAGACTGATATCAGAATCGAATTTGTCGGATTTGTCGGAACGTGGTTCCCAGAAGTTTGCCTTCTGGCACACTTCTTTTTACTAGGAAGAATGCATTTCCCACTTTTGCAGTTTGATAGAAGGCTTATAATCTGTATGAAAACTGTGGTGTCGCCACGCGGGTTCCATAGCAAAGTGTGACCTTCTTTTATTATTTCCATAATCTTACATTCGTGAGTCACGCTCACTGCTTATATCGATGTTGAGCTTATCATACATCGATATACAAGTCGATAATATCCAACACGCTCCCTCTTAGTCTTTTAAACATACATTTTTCAATTCAATTCTTATAGGGATTGTGCTTTACAATTCAATGGTATGGGTTTCTTTAAAACTAGAATAACATCATTCAATAAAAAGTTAAGTTCATTTCAGTACTCTAGTTTTCAAATTGTTTCACATTTTCAATACTTTTCCATCTTTTCGAGGTCTTAGTTCTCGTTTTGGTGTTTCATGATTTTCAATATTTGCTTGAGACGAGACCTCCACACAGTCAGTCTTGAATTCAGGGTCGGTTAAATGAGGTTTGTCCCTGCCGTCAATAACGGAATTATCTTTAAGTGATTGTCTGATCTGATCCGTATGTCTCTTTATGGAACGATTGTTATGAGCGAATGAGCACAAATACGTACGTGTTCCTAATTTTCTTTCTATTTTTGGTGGTGACCAACTTGACTTATTAGGGTTAGTATAATCTTTAATGAAAACACGTTGTCCTTCATTGAATACAACATTTCTACTGCCTTTGTAATTTAAAGCTGCCTTGTTTTGCTTTTCCAGAATGACCTCTCTTATTTTGGGTGGTTTTAGAAGGTCAAGCCTAGTCTTAATACTTCGCTTGAAGAAAATCTTCGAAGGCTTTTCTCCAGTAGTGCAGTGCTTTGTATTTCTATAGTCGGCCAAAAATCGATTTACAACAGTTTCCAAATTTTCATTGGGAAAACTTTTAAGAGTTGCATACACAGATTTCTTCAGGACTTTAACGAAAATTTCGGCTTGTCCATTACTGGATGGATGTCCTGGTGCCGTGAGAGAATGGTGAATGCCGTTCATATCCATAAACTGTTTGAACTCAGCTGACGTAAATTGACGTCCATTGTCACTTACTTAAAGTGTCGACTAATCCGTATCTACAGAATAATTCTCTCAGCTTAGCGATTGTAAATTGAGATGTGATCTGTTTTGTTACGAATACTTCAGACCACTTGGAATACGAGTCAATTACAACGAAGAGATACTGGTTTTGAATGGGTCCAGCAAAATCGACGTGTATCCTCTTCCAAACAGATATTTCAGGTTCCCATGGTATAAGTACACTTTTCTCAGGGTCATTTTGTAACTCCTGACATGGAATACAATCGCTGATTAATCTTTCTATGTCTTTGTCTAAACCTGGCCACCATATATACGATCTAGCCAAGGCTTTGGTTTTTACAATACCATGATGAGACAAATGTAGACAGTTAAGAACTTCTTGTTGCCACTTCTTGGGTATAATTGTTCTGTATCCCCATAATATGCATCCATATTCTACGGATAGCTCTGCGTCTTTGTTTTTGTATGGTTTAAACTCATCTCCCTTTAACTGATTAACTGAGCCATTCTCGATAGCTTGAAGTACCTTTGATAAGACTGGGTCTCGCCTGGTTTGATTTGCTATGTTTTTTGAAATCTAGCCCTATGTGATTTTGTTCTTGTATGAGATTTACATAGCTGCACTTTTCCACAGTTGAACATGTTTCTGCGATTTGAGGCATTCTCGATAAACTATCCGCTTCGTTACATTTACCTTTAACATATTCAACATGATAATCAAACCCTGATAATATCAGTGCCCATCTTTGTACTCTTGCAGAAGCCATTAATGGTAAACCTTTCGTTTCTCCAAATACGCTCAGTAAAGGCTTGTGATCAGTTCTGAGTGTGAATTTCTGTCCTAAGAGATACTGTTTAAGCTTGGTGACAGAAAAAACGATTGCCAGTGCTTCCTTTTCTATTGTGCTGTAGTTCTTCTGATGCACGTCCCTTTTGGTGGCTGTAGGTTAGAAGCGAAGATATCTGCACAACCAATATGCAAAATGAGGCCCGAACGATTGACGACCGTTCATTTGTTCCAAACATGTTCTTTTTTGTATGTTGGAAGGCATAAAATCTTCATAGCATGCAAACGTCCCTTCTAATGGCACGCTTGCAGCATGGAGCAGAGAGCGCCGAGCGTTTTTACGAAGTTGAACCAACAACAACAACCCATGCAAACGTCGCTTCTAATAGAATAGTTCCTGCTGCGTTTCGCCCCTTGACAAAAACGAAAGGAAGATTACAGGTTTTTGCAACTACTTCTGAGTGGCAAAAGTTGTTTACGGGATGTGCTTCTGGCACGCAGTCAAGTCCGACTGGGAACTGGCGATTTGACTGACTACCAAGCGCTAGGAAATTCGCTAACTAGAATGTTGAACTGTAGAGAAACTGTAAGATGGTGAACTCCAAGATGTTATTGGGGTTGTAGTTGTGCTCTGCTGTGGTTTTATAAAAAAGTAGGTAAGGCAATCACAAAAAATGTCAATGTTCAAATCACCTAGGGGTCACCAATATGGAGATTAAGAGGTAGGGCTTAAAGTACTATTAATATTTATTCACTTAACTAGTTAAACATGATTTGCTGATTGCGAGCTGGCCCGAAGCTGCCAGCCCGAAGTTGCAAACACTGACTCCTGGAGATGAGATAAGAATTGGTTTCATAATAGTGTGACCATAGTCGCCAGAGTAATCGATAGTCGTTCGTGGCGAGTGGTGTTAGAGATATTCTTGGATCGTCCGAAATTCTGTTAAATCTTAAACCTTAAAGCTCGTCTTTAAGTACAACGACACGTAATTCCCCCGAATCTCAACTCCTACAGTCTATACTCAAGTATAACGTACTAAATTTAGCTTAAATCTGTCCGGATAGTTATTTTTTCTGAACTTTCGAAGGAGAGGCATTCCGGAAAGTGTCCAAAACAGCATTTCTTTTCAAGGATCGTTTATAATTTTGCCAAGTCTTTCGTAGGTAATGCAGTCCGAAAAAGTTGGTCCCGTAAAGGAAATGGAATGCATTAGCGACGAACGAATGTAATCTGATGACAGGTGTATTAGAATCGCGATGTTTTCTTCCTAGTGTAGGGAAAGATGTTTGATTTCTGAAATGTAGTTCTTATTTTACTATTTTGTACTAACGAATGTTTCCTACTTAATTAAAGTAAACCCTAGAACATAAAATGCTTGACTTCTTCTGTAGAAAATGGCTAAGAAGTCTCACTCAACGAATTTTAAAGACGAAACTGCTATACAGACAAAGTCAACTAGATGTTGATTCAAAACAATTAACCTTCTCCTTGTAACTCTGTTTTTTTTTTTTTTATAGATTATCCAATTCGGCTTACATTTAATTTGTTTAAATCTACACCACAGTTTACGCGTATTATGCAACAAGTTTATCGTTAAATTTTTTCAATAAGTTAATCAATTAATCGCATTTCGCTAGCACTCGTTATTATTTGCTGCTCTTCACAGTCGACACACTCTGTGCTACTTTTATTTATGCAATGTTTATCAACATTTTGTGTGGAAAATTTCGCTTTCAGGGGCTGAAAGGTTTATGTAACGTTTTTCAGTTTTTGCATCACCAAATCCCATTTTACTCCGCGGCAGCTGACCCAACAAACACTCCGACCCCGCGGCAAAAGTGCATCCTCATACAACAAACACACACACACATAAAAACATTTTAAAATTTATTGAAATTGAAAAAGAGAAAAAAATGCTGAACCAACATAATGACTCAAAGTCAATGGCACCGTGGAATGTGGTGAGAAAACATATGTTTACTAACAGTTCCCATTTCGGAAAATCAATTCAGTAAAACTTGGGAAAACACACAAACTAATTAACACTAATGACAAAAGTTAATATCTGGTAATACCAACAAAAAGCCTCAAGTTTTTCATAACGTTTTGATGTACAAGCGGTATTTGTCTTGTGACTTTAAAATACTCTATATAGTCTGAGAAAAATTCGTAAAATTTTTATTCCTACTGAAATGACTTTGTGTGAATCCACTGACTGCAAAGAAATCTTAGCCGAAATCAGCGTGTGTTTTGCACTTTGTCATTTGATACATCATGAAGCACGCAAACATTTGTACAACACTCACTTCTGCGGGTTTGTTCGTATTTGCTTTGCAAAGGCTTTGGAAAAAAGTCGCAAAATTTTCAACAACTCAGCAGTTTTAGTTCAATTCAAATACAGTTCAGCACGTGGTGCAGTAGGTGGTCATTTCATTTGACAGCCCAGCATAGGTTATTTCTGACTATTTTTCCCAGTTGCTTTCCATAAAGATCCATCTCCTTGATATTTAAATCTCAACTGAAAAATTTAAAAATTTCGCTTCCCACCTGACGCACAAGCGAAGGTTCGCTTTAAGCGAAAGTTTCGCGAAGAATATTATTCGTTTTTCGTTTAGTTTTGCGAACCCTCTTTATGCTTCTCTCGGCAGGTAGGCGGCCCGAAATCGGGTCGCAAAAGCACCGCAATTAATCAAAGTTCAGAAAAGTCTGAATAAACTAAACCACCATTATTCTCAAAGTTTTGTTAAATAAATCTTTTTAAAAAAACAACAATTAGTTCGAGTTTTAATGTAAAAAAAATTTGGGAACGAGTGGAAATGAAACTTGCAAAACTTTCGAGTCGACATTCGCGCGCGAATTCGCAAGCGAATGTTCGCGTACGAATGTTCGCCTGCCACAAACTGAGCGACACAAGTATCATAAACGAAAGTTTGGCGAATTCGTAAACGAAGGTTTTGTTCGTTTTTTATTCGCTTTGAGTTTCGCGCGCGAATTTGCCTGCGAACTTTTGGTCGGGTGGGTTCACACGATTCCAAATTTTCACCAAGAACAACAATTAATATTTATTTGACTATTGTAGTTGATGAGTTCCTGCTTCTCTCTTCTTCTAAATCGTTCTTGCTTTTATTATAGGCTTTCGTTGATCTTTTCCAAGCGTTGCATATGATTTTCAATCATTCTGGCTTAAGCTGCGATATTTTGTCTACACAGCCACATCTACTGTTCATGTTCATATGTGTTCTCTGTTGAATTTTTCTGGTTGATTATTGAACTATAATCAAACCTTGACCTTGAGCCTGATAACATTCACTTTGACTAAAATCAAAACAGGTCGTTAAACCTATATTCAGTCTAAAACTTACTTAGATAGTTTCTAAAAGGTGACTTGAACATTCCCAGACAATGTGTAATAAAATGTCATACCTAGAGTAATACTTTGCGATACGTATTCCAAAAGTGTATAGTTAATCCTTAATCTCGCAAGATCTCTCGTACAAAGAGATTTTTTATATATCACTGGACATTTGCACTTTGCTGTATTGAGTGACAGTCCATTAAATTGAGCCCATTCACTATTACACGAATTGACACACTCATAACACACTATTTATACTCAAAGGACGACTAACATACATTTGGACAGCAGATGCGTTCAGGTGTACGTTACAATTAGTTAACAAATCTGAATGGTCATACTGAAAAAATGAGTGGACCAAGAATGAAACTTGGGAACACCATGTTTAAGGTCACAATGTAGATAAGCTTTCGGACTCTGCAACCACTGCCTGCTTTTTATCATTTAAGTAGGATTTTATTAATTTAATGGCAGATTAGTAAAATTTCAAAATTTAAAAGGCCATAGGACACGTCAATAATTGAACCTATTAATTTAGCATTCATTTTAGCCGGCAATGTATTTTGTGCGTTGACCGAGACAACTGTATGTTGATATTAATGTAAATTTAATGAGGTTGTAATGAATTAAGTTCGATTTACCGATAAATATGCTAAAAAATACTGACTTAAACAAAATAAATATTTTTAATTTTTACTCAAATTTTGTTGCCGGAGATCGGTGTGGACGAGGACAAGACAATAAAAAAAACTGTGTGTCGGCATGAACCCACACCACTTGAATTGCTTCTAGATTGATAGAACCATTTATCTGGTAGCTAACTGACATGCGAAATCTAATGGACCAGCAGAAAGGCTTCAAGTCACATTACGTTATTTGGCTACAGGTGAAAGTGAGACGTATCTCCAATTGCTTTTCGAATTCCACTATGCGACCATTCAACAATTTCCATCACTTGGCATTTCCATCTTCCTCACACGGAATGGAGAAAGATTAACAAAGATCTATGAGCAGGTCAAGATTTAGAGCTTATGTTCTGCCAGTTTCTTCGCTGAAATCCTCACTTTCTTAATTTCCGCTTATATACATTAGACTTAATAGCAAAAGCGCAAATTTGCCCTCTGAAAACTGATTTTATCTTTTGTTTGTTTTTTCCTGCGAATTCGGAAAGTGTAACCTTTCGTATTGAAGATTGAAACGCTGAAATGAAACCGTATATAGCTGAACCGTTCATACGGTTTTGATTAATGAAACCATTAATATCGTGTCATACGGGCTTAAATCGCTGAGTCAAATGCTTTGTAAAATACAGTTCGAAAAGTCACATTGCTGCCATCCATTTGTCTTTTAATGTCGTCACTGATGTTCAATTTTGCCGTGGTGCAGCTTCTATGTTTTCCATATTGCTTAATAATGCGATTTTTTGAGGCGAAACATCTTTAATTTCATTACGGAGGATTTAGTGGGGGTAAAATTTCATTTAGCGTCACGCGTCGCTAGATGGAGGGGGAGGGGCGGAGCATATCGTATATGTTTTACATCAAGTCCTCTGCACTGACACCTTTTTGTTTTATTTTAGTATTTTTTTAATTTTTTTGGTATTTTTCTGAGACTTTCGCAAAAGAAATATTTGTATTTTGGTATTTTTTTGTACTTTTTCTGTTAATTTTTCTGGCGCGCAAAAAGTATTTCTAAAATTTTTGGTATTTTTGTTATTTTGTCCGAAAAAATTCTCAAAACTACTTGAAACTGGCTGAATTTTTGGTGAAATTTTGTAATATTTTTCTTTGGTATATTTGTGTTAGTTTTCAGAACCTTTTTTGAAGCCTAAAAAACCCAAAAATACCAAAAATTTCATAAATACTGAAAAATCCAAAAGTTTTGAGAACTAAAAAAACTGAACCAAAAACAAGATTCAGGCCCAAAAATACCTAAAATTTTACAAATTCAACCAGAAACTGTTATTCATCAGCACTTTTGCGAAAGCCTTAGTACTTTATATTAGTTTTTTGGTTGAATTTTTTGTGTTCCTAAAACTTTTTTTAGACTTTAAAACTGAGATTTCTGTAAACTTTTATTTTAGGCTATTTCAGTTATACTCTGGTGGCCCTTCGAGCCGGATCGAGAACCAAACCTTTTGAATTCACAAACTACCCAACCGAAACTGCTCTGTTTCAAAAAAAAAGGTTCGGAAAACCTATTTGGATATCAAATTGTTCCCTTAGCGTAAAGTTTCTCCTTGGTCCTTACTGAATTCCAGCCCATGGTGCACTCCAAGCGCACCTGGACTTGCGCTGCAGATGTATGTATGTCAGTTTGATTGTGTGAACGAGTGTAGGTACGTACGTATGTGTGTCTGTTATGGCTTGACTGGCAAATGGCAATGCAAATTCCATCATTTCGATCGCTGAACACTTTTGGGCTTTCCCTCGCTGTGTGTCTCTCTGTCTCTCGGGCGATTTCGCTTGGCCTGATTGTGGCACTTTCAGTCGCGTCATTTCCCCCTCCCCCTCCCATAAATTCTCTCTTTTTTTGTGTGTGTGTGTGTGTGTTGTTGTGCGTCGTCTGTCGGATGGGTTGAGTGCCTCTTTGGCGTGGCTCAAGTGCCTCAAGGGGGGGACATTACCACGAGATGAGGAGAAAGGACACATGTGTGACTGTGTGTGTGTGTGCTGGTACTTGTCAGCGCTTGTTGAGTGACTGCTCAAATCTGACTGGCGTCATTTCCAATGCTCATTGCAAAAGCTTTACCATTGATTTCCTCCCCTCTTGCCTCCTGCCTCCTCCCTAGCGCTGTCTTCAGTCCCATTTCGCTTGATTGCCCATTTCGGGCAGCACAAAACGTTTTGCCTCAACCAAGCAGCTCTCTCCTCCAGGAACATTAAAAAGCACACAGCACATTTGGAGCAAAAATTACGACTTCTTTAAAGGCCAAAAAAAAAACTGATCAAGCAAATGGTTTAAAGGGGTATCAAACCAGTCGAGACCCTCATCGTCGCACTTGCCAACTGCCAGCCAGCCAGCTCACATGTGAGTGGAAAACTTTACTCATAAATAAATATTGCCTTGACTAACATCTTAAGCAGATTCGCCTTCGCCTTAAAGTACACGCCCAGCCCCCAGATCCGTGCCAATTTGTTAATAGAAGAACAAAGTTGAGTTGTTGTAATTTGAAACTGTTTACATTTGCCCCGGGCCATGTTTTCGAGTTGGCATCAAGTGTGCGCGCGGGGTGTGTGAATCCGCTCGTCCATTTGTGTAACTTTTGAAATTTACTCAAGATAACAAGAAGAAAATGCCAAGGCAAAACTTTTCTTGGCCCGCATCGAGCGATGGCGTCAAGTTTTTTTGGTTCCTTCTCTTGAACTGACGAACTGGCGACTGCGAGTGGACGAGAGACTGGACTGGACTGAGGGAGGGTCATGGCTGATTGGCTGATTGACTTGCCAACGATCCGCAACCTGCTGAAAGAATCGGCGACCCACTTAATTGTTCCGGCGTACTCGGAAAACGGAAAACCATTTCCCGACAGACGGCGCTACTCAATAATTGTAGGTACATTTTTATGGCTCATAAAACTAAGGCTTTGGTGAGTATTTATATTCAAAAGTTTTAGATATTCTGAAATCGAGTTTCAAAGACTCTTCGTTAGTTCTTTTGACATTGGAAAACCTTGACCTACCGACTTTTACCTGATCCCATGTGTCCCAGCAGGGCTAGACTGAGCGGACCCCAGCCTAAGAAACTTCCTTACAAACTTGTAATAATACCAGCGGCCGAGACCGTCAAACGGTTGTGATAGAAATATCAGGCCAAATAATAAGAAGAAGAAGAAAGGCTTGACTATCAAAACCCATTTCTTCTTAAGGGGGTCTTCTTCATTCAAAACCCTTTTTTGGACCCCTTTTAAAAAATTCTTATTTGAAAACGCAAAGAATAATTGAAAACTTTTTTTATTTATTGTATTACAAAAGGTTCAAAGTAAATAAAAAAATTTTTTTGCCTCGATACGAGGGCTGTTCAAAAAGTAATGAGACTTCAAAGTTGGTGGTGAAAAAAAAGGTGTCGTCACGGCGGCCACGATTCCGGGTCTCCGGAGCGTCCGAAATGAAAAAAAAAAACGGGGTTATAATCAGTATAGATGTAATTCTCGGCTGAACCTCAAACTTAATTTTGTGATTTTTTTTTGACAAAATGGCGGCCATTCAAAAAAAAAATTTCAATTTCGGCTTTTTTTTTGTAGTTTAGTGTAAAAAAAAAAAATAGTAAAAAAATTTTTTAAAATTATGGTCGAGGTTCAGCCGAGAATGGTGACAATTCTGCGTCGATTCCACTTTGTTTCATGAAAATCGGTTCAGTTGAACTGGAGATATCATGGCCGCCAGTTCGAAAAACGTGGTTTCGAGATAAACGCGCTTAAGTTTGCAGTTGCTTGGGAATTTAGGTCACATTGGGTCACTAAAAGGACTATATCTCCTTAACTAATTCGAGTTTTCGAAAATCCTTTTGGGGGATATTTTTGAATATCCAAGCTATAAATAAATGCAAAAAAAAAAAGTCGAAAAAAAAAGTTGCTCAATGAGAAGACCCCCTTAAGTTTGAGATTATTGAAAGTTGTTGATAGGAATTACTCATTCTGAAGTTATTGAATCGACTCCAGGCCATCTACATTGACTAATGTTTCTATCTTCGCTTTAAATTATACAAATTGAAGTTTGAAAGTTGCCCTAAGTCCCCTTTTAAATTCCCTCGTTATCGATATGTTTCTGTTGAACTTGAAACAGTTTATGGCGCAACTTAAAGTTGAGAGCCCTAAAGCAAAAATTTTGTAACCCAGCATCATCAAGTGCAAGGTGGACTTTGTAGCAGCTGTACCTCAACTTTCCAGCCCCCCCCAAGCCCCCCAAGCTACTCCAATCTCACCTTGGCTGTTGCATGTTTCATGTGCCTGGCATGTTGCATGCCTCAGTGAGCAATAAGTTCGACAAACTCATTTCATTAAGCTCGGCGCTGCATAAAAAACGAGCTAATGCGCTTGGCTCCGTTCCCTGTCCCAGTGTCTGCTCCGGCTGCTGTCGATGTCTCATCATTTATTGGCAAGCGCTTTTCATCGGATTGCCAGCAGTTTGCACATATCGTAGCAGCAGCAGCAGCACCAGGACTAAGATCCTGCAAGTGTCTGTTGCTATTTATTGCCAGCCGCTTGCAGCTCGCAGCGTCGCACTCTAAAGCCATCAATTTTTTATTAGATTATATAAAATTTACCAACGATTTATCTATGCTAAGGCCCCCCCCCCCCCTAGCCAAGGACTTTAGCAACCACCACCAAACCCCCAATCCCTCAACCGTCGCGGCTGTCAACAACTGTTTATCCGATTGCAGGCAATCCAATGGCGGATGTATGGGTTGCAGTTAATGCAATATATGTGATTTACTTAGGGGGTGAAATCAATTTGGTTGGTTACACAAATCAGAGTTATCGATAGATGGCACACATTTCACAAGGTTATCGAGAATTAGAAATAACCAGAGGATTGTATTTAGTTGAAGGAGGTTTAACGGAAAACTTTAGACCAAAATCGAAAAAGCTATCGATAAATTGCCTTTAAAGCCAAAATAGCGGCACATATATACAGGTTATGGATCATGAACTTAAGCTAAGCTTACACAGGCAAATAATTTGTACAAATTTTAATCAAAATTTAGCAAAATTGGGAACTATTCGGTCATATTGGAGCAAATTATTTGCGACTGAAACCATAGCTTCAATTTTAAGTCTGCATAGCCTATTTTTATCCATTTTGTGCAAATTCTTTACAATTTATAAATTCAGCAACTTATGAAATCGATTTATGCACTTGAGATTATATCGAGCTTCGTAATGATTATCGCTATTACTTTTTAAAAGCTATATGGTTCTTGGAAAATTGAGAATGCAACAAGTTATCCCTTAAACAAGCAAATTTTAAATTTATCGATCAATTTTTTCTTTGCTTTGTTTATACTAATTCATCTAAAACAAGTAAGGAAGCTGTAGTCGAGTGCCCCGACACCAAAATACCCTGTTCCCTTGATTTCGTGTGTTTTCCTTTACATACACATACACACACTCCAACATACACACAAAAACGCATGCGCGCATGCGGCCGCGCGCGATAACTGACAATGCAAGACCCCCCTCTATCCAACAAGCAAAATTGAATCGTATATGACTTCGGTGTTTTTTGTCCGATCTTATTGATCTTTTCAAAATAGATAAATACGAGGGTGTAACTTAAAAATTGTGGCTCTGACAGTTTTTTGCGCTTAAGGGGGGAGGGGGAGGAATTTTCCAAATCTGAAACAAACTCGATTTGAGTCTAATATACACCTACCTACATGCAAAAATTTGTGGCTCTATCTCTTATAGTCTCTGAGATCGACGCTTTCATACCGACAGACGGACGGACGGATCGACTCGGCTGTTAAAGCTGATCAAGAATATATATACTTTATTGGGTCGCAACTTACTCTCTGTTATATACTTTTTGCACAACTTCATGATCCCCTTTTTCCCATTTTCAATGAGCTGGGATTAGAAAATGGGGTGGTGAGGGTTGTGAGGGGGGGGGGGAGGGGGGGGGGGGAATTTAGTGTGTGGGGCGGTGAGGGGTGGTACCAACCACACCAACTCCCTTTATTGCGAATTAGGGGTTTTTTACTTAATTTTCTACCCGATGTCCAATATGGAATCCGTGCTTCCCTTAATTGCATTCATCCTCTTGACATAGCCACTAACTTTATCAAACAAAGCCTTAACCAAAAACAATCAGTTGGCATGCTGACGCTAGACGTAGAAGCCGCTTTCGACACTGTGTGGCACATCGGCTTAATCCACAAGCTAATTTCTTGCAATACCCCAACGTACTTAACCAAACTAGTCCAAAGTTTTCTATCGGGAAGATACTTCTATGTCTGCTTAAATGGCACAGATTCCACGAAAAAGCCATTATACGCTGGCGTGCCGCAGGGGTCGGTGCTCGGACCCACTCTCTATAATATTAATACCTATGACATCCCCCTATTCGATAGTTGCAACTCGCTTATCTTTGCCGATGACACGGCTCTCTACTGTTCTGGTAGTTCTACATAGACATTCAACACGAACTGCAGTGTTCATTGGCCTCTCTATCAAGATACTTCGATCGATGGAAAATCAAACTAAATGCCACAAAAACGAAAGCTATATTTTTCACCAAAAAACGACACCCAAAGTTTTTACCAAACAGCGGGATAACACAAACAACACCAAAATAAAATGGGAAAGCTCAGTCAGATATCTTGGCTTAAACCTTGACAAAAAACTAATTTTTAGCGATCACATTAGTAAGACTGTTGACAAAGTTTACAAGATGATCAGAACCTTATATCCGTTCATAAACCGCAACTCAAAACCATCCATTAACAACAAACTTCTAGTCTACAAGTTAGTTTTCTTACCCACTATCTTATATGGATCAGAAATATGGGGTGAATGCGCAAAGACTCATGTGAAAAAACTGCAAACGGCACAAAATAAGATATTGAAAATGATCCTGAACCTGCCCTTTTATTACTCCACAGAACGGTTACATTCTGATGCAAATATCAAATCGATAGATGACTTCATCTCTCGTGCCAAAAGTAAATTCAACACAAAGAAAATTCTAATGACGCACTAATGAGTGCTGGTAGGTACTTCACCACTAATATAATTAGTGTTAGGAAGAACTAGCCAAAGCTTAGCTCTAAGACTAATTTTAAGTTTCTTGCCAAGGTTTTTTTCCTGCCTTTTCCTTGGGTAATTCTAAGTTAAGTTCTCGAAAAATGTAAATTGTAAAACAGATTGAAACACTTTTTCAGATGTAAAGATGAATATCTAATCACTGACTACCACTGAACTGCTAGCTTTAAGCAAACTGTTAATATTACTGGGCAATAAAGCAAACCATCATTATTATTATTATATATAATTAGGTGTGTTTTGTGGGAGTTGGAAAATCAACGTCCTCATATTGAATATATTGATAAGTTTTTATATAAGAATCCTTTCAATTATTCAACTATCGAAATTATCGATAAAACCTTTGGTCAATATTTTAAAAGGAATCGATACATTCGATAAGCAACCCAACAAGAATTGCAAAGAAACGCTGGAAAAATCCATTAAACATACTTTCCCAAAACCCCAGCTCATTTGCAATTGCATTGAGCTGCCATACTCCAGGTCCTCTTCCCTATCTCCTTCTTCCTCTCCCTCACATCATTGCCAAAATGGGAATTCTTACGGGGGTCACGCCCACTTTCTGCTCTGGCATCTTGTTGCTGTTGTGTGTTGAGAGATGAAAATACATTAAAATGCAGTTGCAATTGCTTTTCAACTGCCACGCCCTCCCTTTCTCCCCCCCCCCCCTCTCCCCTCACGCATTCCCTGCCTTTTGTTCGTGGGCATTCATCAGCGTGTTATCCTGTCTCGTTATCCTTGTGCTTTTTACATGCAATATCTTTCACGGGCGCATGCCACTTTGCATTCCTTCGTTATTCAATTGAATACCTTTGCCCGCATTGTTGTGCCACTGCATTAATATTAGTGCAACTTTGTAGAAGAAACGGAGAGCAACACAACAACAACAACAACAAAAACATGTTGAAGGAATGAAATTCTATAATTGACACTATTTTTATGTATTCTATTTTCTTGTATTTTTGCAGGATTCAACGTTGAGAACAGAGTGCTTGCTCATCGAATAGCAAAAGTTGAACATGTAAGTCGAATTTGAAGAATATTTTACCCATTTTCTTTGACTTAAGTAGATACACCAAATAGTTTCGAAATATGTCAACCAAGTCTCAACAAACTGTACCTAACTTGGCCTGGGGCAAGGTCACACTAAAAAGTTCACTGCGTTGACTGTACTTTCGTCTCTAGTTGTTTAAGGAATCTCTCTGAATTGAAAGTGTTTCTTTAAAGTAGTATTCTTTTAAAGTTGTTGCTAGACAAAGTTGAAGAATAGGAAACCACACCAAATGAAAGCAGAGCCTTCTTAGAAAAGTTGGCGACCGTGACTCCTTTTAAGCTCCAAAATTATTATCTAAGCACCAACTCCAAGTCATCTTTACTCTTCTCACTGACCGACCATACCTATAATCCAGTTCTCTTTCCTTTCCCTTTTTTTTTTTGCATTCAATTTTGATGTGTGTTTTTATGTAATTGGAAACCGCTGGTACCACCTACTTACTCCTCTTCTTTCCTCCAAGAAGCAAGCAAAAAAATAAAACCAACCAAAACCAAAACAGAAACAGAAAGAAAAACCCTCTCAACTTAATGGCATGACATTAGTCCTTCTGCTGCTGTTGCTCCTTTTGCCTTTGCTTTGGCTTAATGCGATGCGCTGTCGTTAAAAGCGCAAAAACGTCGAAAAGAACGAGAGAATTTGCCACTAAATGTTATTGAAATCGAATCCATTGCGCTTGCTTTTGCTGCTGCTGCTGTTGCTGTTGCCACGCCCACTTGTCACTTACCACTTGCCGGTGGCAATATGAAATGGTTGCCAAAGTTGATACTTTTTAATCAGCAAGTGGAGTGAAGTGCAACTTGGGAGAAGCAAACGAAGACATTTGCCAACTAATACTTAACCATATCGTTGTCATTCTGTGTTGTCTTTAAGCCATTGCCCGCAACTAATTTCTAATTACAAATTTTAATTAAATATTTATTTTAATTAAAAGGCCAACTTCAAATAGACATCAAGCGAATGGACAAGATATACAGTGAAAGAAATGGTTGGTTGGTAAAGTTTGCTATAGTTTGGCGTCAGCTTACTCAGTATTTTGTGAGAGCTACAGTTAATCGCTCCACAGCTACCTGATTGGAAAGTATTTATCGCTTGATTCGAACTAGAATACCATACAATATGGTGACCCCGTTTAGTGACCTTGGACTGTGAGTAGCTCACGGCTCCCAGACCTGGAAAATAAGAGCTTTGAGAAAGTGAAGGCTCTTATAAAAAGTAATTCCGAGCCCTAAAGATTTATTGTTGTAAGGATTATTAGCATCCCATTTTCTCCTTGGTCACTTTTTCTTTAGGTACATCAGCGGTCATGGAAACCGCAAAAAATCATGAAATTATGAAATCGTTTGGGTCAACGTCAGGGAATTTTATTATATTATTAAGTACTTGGGGGTGGATTTGACCTTTTTTTGTATCCAGTAGAGCACAAAAGCCGTTTCTTACAAACATCGACTCAAACCAGTGATTCAGTCTTATGTTAAATATAAAGTCTCACCTTACATTTCCGATCTTGGTGGTGGACTTTTGAAAATTAGAGCTTACAAACCCAATTTGATAAAGATCGTCCCAAAAATAGGGATTGGCCTTGAACACACATTTTGGGACATTTTTAACCAATTCTCCAACCATTCCTAAAAGTTTCATTGTAATCGGATGAACGCTATAGTTTTGCAAATTTCGTGGTTTTTTCACTAATTTACGCCCACTTCTTCAACTTCTAGCGCAAGCGTCAAATCAATCCCCAAAGTTTCAATGAAATCAACAATTTTGCAAATATCGCGGCTTCTGGACCATTTCCCGCCCATTTCTTCAACTTAGAAAGCTTCCAGGGCAAGCCTCCAAAATTCCACAAAGTTTCATCGAAATCAAAAAATTTTGCAAATTTCACCTTTTTATTGCACCATTTTCCGCCCATTTCTTGCACCTCCAACAAAGTTTCCGAATCAAAAAATTTGCAATTTCCCAATTGTGCACCATTCCCAATCTATAACTTTTCACCCGCTTATTAAAAACAACACTCGTTAACTTTGCTCCACCAACGGTCCAGTAACTGGCGGAACTGGCCGCCAGCTCGAAAACGAGATAAGCCCTTTATCTTGCGCAGCTCCCTACTATTCGAGCTTTCGAAAACCTTGGGATTATCCAAGCTATACAAAATAAAGATCCTTAAAACATTCCAATGAGAAGAACGATATAGTTTAGCAAATTTCGCTCTTTTTTGAGTTACTTCTTACTTCTTTCTCTTCCTCCAACTCTTTCTTCTCCTCTTCCTTCGCCACTTCCTTCACCCTCATTCTTTATTTTTCCACAAGTCTGGTATGTAGTCATTGTTGAATTTTCATATAGATCTTTGAAAATGAGTTTTAACCTGATCCGATGAAAAAAAAGTAGCATACAAAAGTTTTCTGCGAATTTTCTTCATTTCGCGACTGAATTTTTCAAAACCGGATCTTAGTAATCACTTTCAGCATAGGATCAAACAACTGTACAAAATTCAGCACCTTAATTTAATTGGTTAAGCTGTTTGGTGGTCACCAGTCAGTCAGGTTGACAGCATGGAATCAACCATAGTCTTAAGGTTTTCTTCATCTAAAGCGGGCATACCCAAAAAAGCATAGGTCAGAGCACTCACCAATACTCACAAAGAAAAGCGCATTAAAATTCGGTAAGGCATCAACAAAATCACATGAATGAATTTTTGTTGGTTTTGTTCTATGCGACGCACACACACGAAATTGTTTGCATATGTGTCGTTTTCTATACCTCGCGCTCTGCATGTATACGATCATTGACTTCCTATCTTCAATACGAAGCCAAAGAGCATAAGGCTGGGCATCGCTAATCTAAAGCATTATACCACACGATTACTAAAGCAAAAATAAGCTTGTTTTTGATCTCAGGCTAGTGTTTGGCAACTTTGCGCCTATGGGTACATTTTGATTGCACAGTAACTTTTCCATGTACTGTTAATGCAAGATTTCGCTGACCTTTTTCGATGCTGCACACGTTTTAAAATGGATAAGGTTGGCGTATTCTTAGAGCGACTCCATACTAAATACATAAACACCATCTTCCATCAACTGATTTGTGGGCGATTCAAAGATTACTGATTGGTCCTTCGAGTCGGATATTCTAGAAACAATGTTTTAAAAGTAACTCTTTATAAATTCACAAGTAAAATACATAAATTCCACCTTCTGGCATCTGATTTGTACATAGGTTAGTCGAAGATTTCCATAGGGTCCTTCGAGCCGGATATTCTTGAATCAATGTTTTAAACGCAATTCTATATGGACTCACAAGAAAAATACATAAGTTCCGAGTTGTAAGTCCATTTCTCGCCTTGAAACAGACGTCCACCTTTCCTAAATACCATTATTTCTGACTTACTGGTATTCACTTTCAGATTCAACTTTGTGCAATATGTTCGAGCTTGGAGATCATTCGTTGCCTCATGTCACTAGCGTCTGCTAATAGCACTATATCGTCTGCGTACAGAAGTACTCGAATGTTAATATCACCGATCCATAGGCCTGCTTCAATTTCATCATGAAGATCATTTAAGAAAAATATTAATATCATTGGGGAAAAAGGCATCCTTGCTTTTTCAACTGATTTGCTAAGTCCATACTGCGGATGATGTATTGGAATAGATGTTTTGCAGAAGATTTTGTATTTTCGATGATATACTAGGTATATTGATGCAATTTGTAGAAAAGTAGTTTCCGAGGTACTCTACAGTTAATTCTACGAAGTAAGCATATACTTTTTTCTTTTCTGCCAATTCAGGATGTATCTCCGCTGTGAGAATGTAGACGTTGTCTGAGGTAGAGTACTCAGTCCGGAATCCTGCTTGATAAGCTTTTTTTTGTTGCGCCCAGTCTGTCAATCTTGGAGATTATACCACAGTGTTTATGAATGCTATTCCCCTTAAGTTGCTAGCATCCTGATGACAGCCCTTTTTGTGAATCGGAAAGATCACAGTTTCAACTTTACCCGTTATTAACATTCGGTTATATACACCGACAAGGTTCTCTTGGATTGATTCCGTGGAATATATCAGGTGCTCAGAGGGGACCATCATCTTTAGTGATGGGCGCATCTAGTTCAGTATCCTCAATAAGAAACGGGGCATATTCCATGCTATTCGTTGATTCGCTGGGATTAAAAACAGTTTCAAAGTAGTTGCAAGTGTTTTGGGAAGTACTGTTGGCTATTAATCTCCTTAGCGAGTTTCCACCATTGCTTGCTGTCATTGACCGTGTTTACCTACTTCGGGCTAAATTTCATTGTTACTTATGGCGCATTGTGACTTATACTCTCGATTTTTTTCAGGTAGATTTGCTTAAGATGATCACTGTTGGCTTTAAGAAATTTATTAAGTGTCAGAAATGGCAGATCCCTTTTGGCATTTCCAATTGAACCATGGCGGCTTTTGATTTAGACGGCGGTTGTCTTGTTTGGGTGCTGCATCTTTTATAGTATTAGTTAATATTTCTCGGCTGACATTTTCCTCTTGCCTGATGACTATTAACTTCTCGACCAATTTTCGTTGATACGCTTCTTTCTCGATGCTCTTGTCCGATAGTCTCAACGTGAGCTGTAACGCAATGGGTAATGATCTGACCATATCTTTTCTTATACCTCAAACTTGTTGACTTGATGAAGTTCAACAAGCGATATTGCACACAGGTCATTTACTGTCCTTCTGTTCATCCAAAATTCCATAAAAGTGGTGCCCTATGAGTTTATTAGTTTATCAAAGGTTGATTCGAGGCATTCCAGGAACTGCCTCTGATATACATCGGGTACAATGTTATCTCCATTCCGCTCAACAACTGTTAGTTAGGTTTAAGTCTATATTCTTTTTTACTCCAAATAAGCAGCCTCCGATTGCCCGTACAAGCCGACTTTTTTTGTCTCGTTCAGGTCATTCATGTCATCCTTGGTCATTTTTTCTATTTTGTGTATTTTGAAAACCACAAATTATGGTTGAAAATATCAAAATTTTCGTTGGTTTTCAACTCTAACTTTAATTTCTCTAAGTGAAGAAAAAGTCTTGTTCAGGTCATTCATGTCATCCTTGGTCACTTTTTTCTATATTGAACATCACAATTTGTGACTGAAAATATCGAGATTTGCTAAAGTTCTTTCAACATACTTTATAAAGTTCCTCTGGGCTTAGCAAAAGTATTATTCTAGCCTTTCATGTCATCTCTGGTCACTATTTTGTATATTTTGAAAACCAAAATATACTTCTAAATGAAGATATCTAAATTTGTGAGTTTTCCCGAATCAAACTTCTCAAAAGTTTCTCTGATTGTAGCAAAAGCTCTATTAAGCCTAGCAATGTTTTCTTGGTTACTTTTTTTAGTATATTTTGAAATTAACATTTTGTGAAAACGCTTCAAATTAAACTTCTGCATAGTTTTCATATTGCCACATCATCCTTGGTCACTTTTCTTGGTGTTTTCTTTAGACTTTAACAATATCTCCACCATTTCTCTGGGTGTAGTAAAAGCGCTAGTCAGGCCAAACCATGCAGATCCCTCTCACTCGAACCCATTTCAGGCAGCTTGCCTGCTTCATTAAATTTCATGAATCGCCCGCAGCGTTACGCCATATCCTGTGCGTGTTGTTGATGGCTTTGCCCACAGATCCCCGATAACACACACACACACACACACTCACTCGCATGGAGCATAAGAGAGAGGGACGCTAGTTGGGGTGGTGGTGGTGGTGGTGGCTGGAATCCATTGTTGGACCAACCAGTCAGCCCCAACCCGTATCTATATCTTGGCTCGCTGCTCGTCGCTCCGCGTTTCTGTTGTTTCACCGAAAGCCACAAAAACTGTTTGCGCTTTTATTTATTTGCTATTGATTTCCACTGTCCCAGGACGCAATTTGTTTGCAATAAACTTCATAACAATAATTCATGTCCACACAAATAAATAATTCATGGTTTCACTCGAGCACGAGCTACCCAGAGCCACCAGCAGCTACCCCAATCCCAAACCCGTGGCGTATCTCTCTCAGCGTTGATAGATAATTTCTGGCCAAGGACAGCACAGCAAGAGGACGACGGCCATAAAAGTCGGTTAATAAATCCTATCCACGCTTAACAATGATCATAAAATCTAAACATTAAATTAAAAAGGTGTTTCTGCAAATGTCCCAGTGCCAGTGAAAGCATTGAAGCGTATGAGAAGCTTGCGTTGCGAATTATCATAGGATTAAACACAAAACGTATAAATGATTCAGTGAGTTAGTTAATTGATTAAGGTTTCGAATGATTCAGAGAGAAAGAGAGAGAGAGAGAGTAAATGAAGCATGAAAAAGTGACTGAATGTTTGAGTGCAAATTAGGTAGGGAACTAAGGAGGAGTCAGTGTGTGGTGAAGGGTGTGAGTGGGTGAAGTATTGAATGATTCGGTGGGTGAATGAATGATTTAGTGAATCTGCCGAATCGAATGAATGATTTAATGAATGACTCATTAAGCGAATAGTTTATCGAATGATTTTCTTATAAAGTGAATGAGTGAACGAGTTATTTAGTTTGAACTTACTTGACTGCTTTAAGTGTGACCAGTTACTTACTTGTCTACTTTAAGTGTGACCAGTTGTTGGCAAACATGATACAGAAAGTTAGTCAGAAAGGCGTTGCTACGCAGATTTGATGGTCCATCTACTCCCTGCTTATACGTTGGATATCCACTCTCCGAAGGGTAGCCATAATGATAGCTGCGAAATCGCAAGTTGCCTCCCAGTTTTCCTTCGACGTCAGCATGTATATCGCCACCCATCACTCTGGATAGTTCCGCCCTTTCATTGTGAAACCCTGCACACTCAAACAGAACGTGCCTGGCGCCCTACACAGGCCCTTCTTCGCAGCATGTGCACTGCTCGCTATCATCATGGTCTCTTTTCTGGTAGCTGTTTTAGCCATATCCACTAAGAGCTGGTTTGAGTGAAAGTTCACCTCGCCATGCTTTCTAGTCAGCCATGGCGACAATTACGTAATTAGGTTATGGGTCCAGCGACCCTTTGTCGATTGGTCCCTACCTCCACTGCCTCACGGTTGCTTTGAGCCACTCAACCATGGGGTCCTGTTCCTCTCATTTGCTTCCTTGGCCAGCTCGCCAAGTGTGATCATCGCGGCAATGAGCAACGCAGCATCTTCCGACACCGTACGATTTGCGGAAGAAACCTGAAGCGCACCAAGGTGGTACGCGCCACATAGGGCTTTGGTTTAGGTAGCCAACTCCTTGGAACGATGCCAGATTGTCGCCGCAAATAAAACAGTGGCTTTCGTAACACTAGCCAAAAGCCGTCTACGCCCCTGTTTTGCTCCGCGATTTTGCTGCCTTCTCTCCGGAAGCATAGCCTGGGGCTTAGTATTACTTCAAGGTTTAATGGCTCTTTTGGATTTGATAGCCGTGCCATTGACTCTTACCCAAGCTGATTCCACCTTCTTACGACTGCTAATTAGCATCGCCTCTGTCTTTTGCGCCGCAAGCTCGAGTGCTCGCCGCGTTAAGCCACTGGTGGATGCGCTCAATGCCAGAACTACTCGCCTCTTTTGTCCTTCTAAGCACTTTACCCACAACCTACAGTGCTACATCGTCCGCTAAGCCCACTAAATGCACTCCTGGTGGGAGGGACAGTCGGAGGACCCCATCGTACATGGTGTTCCATAGAACAGGTCCAAGCACGGAGCCTTGTGGGACACCTGCAGACACTACATGGGCTTTGTTACCCTCTGCCGTATGGGGGTATGTAAGGACTCTATCACTAAAGTACGATCTAATGATTGCCTGAAGATACTGCAGATACAATGAATTCTCCTAAAGCGCTTAGGACTCGGTTGCAATCATCGCTGTTAAACGCAGTGTGATCACCATACAGTGCTCCTTAGATCCTCGTTTCCAGCTAGAACCCTTAAAAGTACTGCGTGCAATTGTGACCACCTAGTCAATCGCATCCACTGTTGACTTCGCCTTTCTTAAGCCTAACTGATTTGGCGAAAGGCCATCTGCTCCACTGATGGCCTCGTCTGAGTCCCCTGTACCGTATCGACCGATGAGAAGACAGATCGGTCTATAGGACGGTAGATCGCTAGGTTGACTTCTTGGTTTAGAAAGCAGTACAAGGAGTTGTTTTTTTTCAAAAATGGTAGGAAAATCTCTATATATATAGCATTAAGTTAAAGAAAACTATCACCTGTATAAAGTCATACATTGAAGAATCGTTTGAGGCACTATTCTTGTTCTTTCTGGGAGGATTCACGAAAAATTGATGTACAGCAACCACGCCTAGTCAAAAAGAAATCAAATTTCTGTAACCCCTGGCCCCGGCGAGCTACACTCAACCGTGAAGCCCTTTACCACTCATTTGCATCTGTGGCCATGCCCTCAGTGGCGCCCGAGCAGGTTGTGGTTGTACGGAATTTCCTTGAGTCATCCTTTAAAGGCAAGTTAGGTAGGTTCATGCCATCTATAAGGCTTGCGCCTAGCCATGCTCGCGTTACAGGCCCTTTTTATTTATATATCATCGTAATTGTGGAATAGGGCATAAAGTCCAGCGTCCGTTTGTGGTACTTTCCCACCGGTTCTGCCAGAGCAGCATGGTTTGTCTGCGCAATGCGTTTGAAACCTAGCAGCCTTGGGGCTACCAGAATTCCTCTTTAACGGAAACATTCCATAGTTGATTTCAGTCCAAAATTAATCTCAACATTTACTTTAACTAATTAACTAGCTAGAAGCAATTTGCCAACGTTTCAGAGTTGCCTCTGTAATATCATCTCAATCTCTCTCTCCCTCTCTCTCTCTGCGTTTCAATGTGTCAAACCTAAGAGAAGTAGGGCTGGGGTGGGGTGGGGCCAGTATCAAGTCGGCCGCTTGGGTAAATATAATAAAAATGAAGGGAATATAAAATATTTACACATACATACAAATAAATAAACACAAATAAAATATTGGCCGTGGACATGGACAACGTCAATGCGTTCGGCCATTTGGTGAAAGGCAATTGAGAAAATGAATTTACGGAGTACGAAAATGGTTAAGTAAAACTTTGCCTTGCACCAAGGAAAACAGCTTGCACAGTGGAAACGAAATAGGTGGCGACCGTGACTATTGTGAAGTTTATTATATAAGTGACTTACTTTATGGTGTCATCTTTGGTGTGATTAGAGTGAAATACTACAAAGTTTGGCGACCGTGAGTAGGTGACTCAGTTTTTGGTACCACCTGGGTCACTTTTTGTTTTTAGTTTATATTGAAAACCTTAATGTATGAAGGAAATTAAGGAAATTTGTGCTAGTTTTTAAATAAAACTGTTCAAACTGTCCTAGGGATGTAGCAAAAGAGTTATTTATGTCATCCTGGGTCACTTTTTTTATGTTGTATATCAATTTATGTCTGAAAATAGGGAGATTGTGCAAATTTTCGAAACAAACTTTTTCCAAAGTAGCTCTAGATGTAGCAAAAGTGTTATTCATGTTCTCCTTGGTCACTTTGTTTAAGTTGTATATGTTGGAAACCATATGCTGAAAATATAAAAATTTGTGCAAATTTTCTAATCCAAATCTTTCAAAAGTTTCTCTAGATGTAGCAAAAGTGTTATTCATGTTCTCCTTGGTCACTTTTTTCTTAAGTATTTGGAAAGTATCAAAACTTGCACATGCTTCCCACTTAAAAAATTCAGGAAATTTATATTTCAACACACTCAAATTTCGCTGGATCTATAATATCATCCTTGGTCACCTGTCCATGCCCCTCTTTCTCTCTCTCTCTCTCGTTTGTCCCACTGTAACTGCTTCGCAGACAATCGCTCGATTCCTGGGCAAGGCGAGCGTGAAGCTTGTTTAACTGTTTACTGTGTGCGAACGCTGGACGTTTGCCTGTCCAGGGCGAAGCCATTGCTGGAGCTGATTGAGGAAATGCGCATCGGGTGCACTGAGGCACTGCCAATAAACTATGTGTGTGCAAGCGAAATCCCTATAAATATGCCATTTGAAAGATAATGCAGCAATAACAAAGTGACGACAAGGAGCAGCAGGATTGCAGGATTGCAGGACGAAGCAGCTGAAAAGATAAATAGGCAGCAGTAGGCAAACAAGATGAGCAAACACAAGTAGAGAGTAGACAGGGACAGGCGGAGAGGCGGAGGTGGCGGCTGCAGTTCCTCGCTCCTGACTCAAATGGGTAAACAAGCAAACAACACACACACTCACACACACACACTCTAACACAGAGCGCCAAAGGCGGCGAAACGCATTTGGAAAACGCAATGAGAGAGAGTACAAACACACACACACACACATAAAAATGCCAACTGTCCGCTTGTGTGACTGAGCCTGTCAGCAGGACATGAGATAGATTTCGACTTGTCGTCTAGAGATTTTCCACACACACACACACACAAATACCAACTGCAGAAAGGAAAAATTAGAGAAAAATTGAAGCTGGAAACAAAAACCAGTAAATAGTTGAGCCAACCCATTCGAAAGTTGTAACATATTTTATAGGTATTGAAGGGAAAATCCTGGTAGATACAGCACTCGGAAAACTGGCTGCATTCAGCAAAACGGTTTGATGATTGATCAAAAATATATATGTTGAATTTTTTACAAGTTTAATCTAACGAAAGGAAAGTTTTGGAAATGCCATGGTAAGAAAACTATCAGCAAAAATGGCTGCATTCAGCAGAACATTTTGATTCCTGTTCAAAAATATTTGAAAATCATTAGCTTGAGTGATAATTCAGTACCTTACATGATTTTTGGGTGAAAAAGTCACCTAAAAGTATGCAAGTGATCAGTGATCACTTGATCAATTGAGCTTTGTTTTCTTAGTTTGTTTAACTGGGCTATTGTGGCTATCGTTTTCTTTTCTTAGGTCATAAATCAGCATTAATGATACCTAAAAATATGCTTTGGGATCAGTGATCACTTGATCCTTGTTTTCTAAGTTTGCATAACTTGGCTATTTGTTGCTATACTTCGATCCTCGTCTTTCCTTTATATTTTTAGGCCATAAATAGGCATTGAAGACCCCTAAAGGGCTGCTATGTGATCAGTGATCGCTTGATCACTTGATTTTTGTTTTCTAAGTCGTACTGGGCTATTGTTGCTTTACATTCGATCCTTCGTCTTTCCTTTATATTTTTAGGCCATAAATAGGCATTGAAGACCCCTAAAGGGATGCTATGTGATCAGTGATCGCTTGATCACTTGATTTTTGTTTTCTTAGTTTGCTTAGCTGGGCTATTGTGGCTATACTTTTCTTTTTTTAGGTCACAAATCAGCATCCATGATCTCCTAAAAATACGAAATGTGATCAGTGATCACTTGATCCTTGACTTCCTAGTTTGCTTTACTGGGCTATTGTTGCTATCCTTTTGTTCCTTCGTTTTTCCTTTCCATTTTTAGTTCTCACATCGGCATTGAAGACCCTTAAAAGTATGTTAAGTGATCAGTGATCACTTGATCTTGCTTTTCCTAGTTTACTTAACATGGCCTGCCATGCTATATGCTCGTTCCTTTGTGTGTTTTTTGTTAAATTTTTGATTTGGCTTATGAATTAGCAGTGAATTTGCTTAATCGTCATAAAAGCTTGATTACTGATCACCGAGTTAATTTTGATTAATTTATTTACGTCCACATTTTTACTGTAGACAAACTTTAAAATATTAATTTATCGTATGTCAAGTAAAAGCTGTTCAACCGATCGAGAATCTTCTGCTAAATGCGCCCATTTAGACTTATGATCACTGATCAGCTTTTAAAAATATGAAAAAATTCTTAACACTTTCGATAAAAGTGAGTGAGACTAGACTATCAATTTATTATGCAGCTACAAGTAGGCTTTTTTGATATAACTTAAAATATAACAAATGTTCTGCTGAATGCAACCAGTTTTTCACTCAGTTTATACCATAATTTTTTTTTACTTGGCTTGAAACTAATTTTTTTCGTTGCTTTGTGGGCGTCAGCTTATCGTCAGGAATATGGGAAGTAATTGGACTTGCTATCAGTAGCTAATGGACGCGTTCCTCCAAGACTCTTGATCACTGATCAACATTAAGAACTATAATATAATTCTTCGCTTACTTTTAGGATGTGTTCTAAAAGTAAATCACCCAAACCATCAATTAATTTCATTTTGGTGTACCAAAAATTATATAATTGATGCTGAATGTAGCCAGTTTTTGCACTAAATTTATACTATACTTACTTACTAAGCCTGAAACTGATATAGTCCGTTAAAGTATATTGAAATTCTAATAATTGTCGGAATCCAGAGAATTCATTAATTAGTCATAGAACCTACTATCGCTAGCTTATGGACGCGCTCAACAGAGACTCTTGATCAATGATCAGCTTTAAGAAATATAATATAGAATTCTTAACTTATTTAAGCATGTCTTTTAAAGAGTCTTCACCCAGACCATCAATTAGTTTCCTTCTGGTATACCTGATTGATACCCAATTGTCTTGCTGAATTTAAAGCTCTTCTTTTTGCACTAAATTTATACTAAACTTACTAACCCTGAAACTGGTGCAATACGTTGCATTGAAATTCTTATAATTGTCAGTATCTAGTGAATTCATTAATTAGTCATAGAAACTGCTATCGATAGCTTATGGACGCGTTCAACAGAGACACTTGAACAATGATCAGCTTTAAGAAATATAACCAAATTCTTAACATACTTTCTGGGGTCTTTTAAAAGTTAGCAATGCAAAGACAATCAATTAAGTACATTTTGGTATACCTCAGCTTATATCATTGATTAGGTCTCCAATTGTTCTGCTGAATGTAACCAAAAAAAAGTTATACCAAATGTTTACCTTACTTTCTACCTTAAGTAAGCCCATAACTAATATTTTTCTTTGAATTGGGAATCAGCCATGAAAAGCTCCTCAAACTGCGTTCCGGCGTTAAACTGTGATCCCTTTCTCTTCTGCGAAAACTAAAGCGCAACAAATTGCGAAAATCTTTGGCCTTGGCTGTGTCAAGCCATTTTACATTGGGGAATCATACTTCATCATAGGAAGTAATTAATTAGTCGTTCGACTTGTAATCGATAACTAATGGGCGCGTTCAACAGAGACACTTGATCAATGATCAGCTTTAGGACATCAAAAGCTTTACATAGCTTCGAGTCAAAATGAAAATTGTATCTATTCTGTATATATTCCCTGTAGTTTAGCTGGTGTGAAGTGTATTAGTACGGAATGGTATTATTATAATATGAGTCTCCATGTATTAGATAAAAACGTTTTCATTTGCTTTTTGTTTTTTATTTAGGCTTGGACAACACTTCTGTGTTGTCTCAAGTCCGTTTTGTCAATTCGCTCTTATTTCTATTACAATATTTCTATGGCTCGCTGCACCGCCGGTGACGCCGGCAGAGGAGCGGTCAGAGCTAGTATAAATATGTTTAACGGGCGAGGGTGTATGTTCACATGGTGACAGAGCCGTCGCGCATGTCAAATATGCCGACTCAGCACTGTCCAGTCCCATTGCACTCAAGGAAGGGTCATATTACCGTATACTTGAGGAACTGCTTGGGACTTGGATTTGTATATAAATATTGTGGCCAATTGCTACAATGTGTTTGGAATAATATGAATGCATAACTGGGTACAGTGTGCATTCGATATGTGAACATACTACAGAAGGCACTAACGACCTGATGCATCACCGAGCGTCAGTCGAGTCGTTAACGACAGATAATGCATCACAGCGCTAGTCTAGTACGTGAACTAAAGTATGCACCCATCTCCACACTATCGACTGATAATGCAGGGTCGTACCGATTAGTACGTTTTCCGGACATTTCCATACTAAATTCGTTAGGCAAATACATGGCTGGTGGTTGGTCTATACGAGGATTTAGGGGATTCGTTAACGACGCACCGGTGCAGCTGAACTACTGGGTTTCGATTTATTGAGCAATTGTGTTTCAAAAATTTGCAGCAAAAAATTTTCCAATTCTACCAAATTTACACCAAAATAACACCTTAACCACAGTAGATCATCGTGTCTAAAGCGGATTATATACGGATCTCTTTTCTCTATTGCAGTGTTGTCTACAGATCGAATAGTTTACCGTAGTTGAGGAGAGAATAAATTGTCCCTACACTTAGGCCAAGATAGGTCCATTGCTATGTTTCCTATTTAAAACCAGGATGGGTTCCCCCCAATTTAACCATTTTGAGGTCAATAAAAATATAAGTAGAGACGGAATCTCTGTCTCAAATACTTTCGAGAGGTTGATTAGAAAGGGGTGAGCAAGTGTTTTGAGTCTTCTCCTACTAAGTCCTGGGCTGTGGTATAGAGGATGCAGCACTATTTCCTACTCTTCCTTACATACGGAGCTTCTGCTGAAGTCGTTGTGAGCGACGCCCAAACGTGCTGCATGTCTATCGTTGAGGCAGTGACCCGTTAGGGCTCCGACTAGGAGGGAGATGTTTTCCTCTGCTTTGGCAAGAAGAATCACTAAGCGACTCTTGAGCGATTCCTTGAGAAAAACAGATCTTTAAAGGCTTCTCAGTGCTCGCTGAGCTACCACTTAGAGGCTCCTAGAGAAAGAACGACTACTGAGCAACCCCTGTCCGAATCTTGAGCGTTTCGTTGAAACTCTTTAAGATTCTATGAGTTAGAGCGACAACCGAGCGAGTTTTGAGACAATTTCAAAACAGCTCCCTATTAGATATTTGTTGGCTTGTTGTTGGGTAAGACGCTTTCGGTTCTCATCATCAGGAAAGGAGCGGATTTTTCAAAACTGCAGAATCTTGTCACGAGTTACTTCCCATTCTCTCCTTACAAACCCAGTTGCAAGTCAATCGAATGAAAAATAGCTTTTTGTAAGCAAAATTTTCCAAAATTTATCACCCTGGGGCGAGTTTTGCTACATCGGAAAATCACAACTCAAAATGTATCCTTACGAACTGATTTATAAGTCAATCAGAGGAAAAATAGAGTTTTGCATTTAGAATTTTCCTGTCATTTTCTTTTTGGTCGAAGTCGGTTGGTATAAAATTTCCCCTTCAAACTTTTCCAGGCATTTCCAGTCACTTCGGAAAGAAACATTCCACATAACTGAACAAAAGTCTATGCCAAATCTTATAACTCTAGTATAAGTGGCATGGACCATAAGTTGATAATCAGTATAGCATTGCTGTCATAGGAATGATCGGTGAAAAAACCCCACTCAGTTGGCCTGACAGTGTAATTTCTTGAAGTGTAATCAATGCACATACACACTCACACACAGATGTTTTGCTAGATTAAATTTACTACATTTGAAATTGAATAACTAAAGCTCCCGAAGGATCATCTTCATTTTGTATTTATCCAGAATGAATGGTAAACGACAGTTGAAATAACACACACACACACACACACACAGAGACGCTGAGAGAGTGAGAAGGGCAGGAGGGAGGGAGGGGATTGATGATAGAAGCAACAGCAAACAAAATATTGCACAAATACAACTGAAAGCCAACGACAGACGCAGCAAAAGGACTAGGACCAAAAACCAGGACAGACACACATACGAAAACAATCAGTAATGTAATAGAGACGAGACGAGACGACACAGGACCAGGACTTGTGCCGGCAGAGGCAAAAACAACGAGGCCATTACAGTTGCCAACGGCATCTTTGCCGGAAACAGCTTGACAAGCCGTTGAAATTTATATTGAAAGATGTTTGTGCCAGGATTAACTGTAACTGATTCCCCAAAATTCAACCTGCGCAGCGATTAAATCGTGATCAAAAATCGAAAAAAAAAAAAAAAAAAAGAGCGATTCATAATTCTACAAAATGCCCAACTTAAGTCATGTGTGTGTGTGTGTGTGTGGAAAAGGGTAATGGGGCGGGGGGGGGCGGAGGGCGGGACGGATGCCAGGTATGAATAAACATAAAAGCGTTTTCGGTCGCTTATCGCGTGAACGCATCAAAAATTCAATTGTATTTAGTACGCACACACGCACACATCATCGATTGTTGAGCACAAAAGAATATAATGCCTGTGTGTGTGTGTGTCTCATGTGTGTCTTGTGTGTGTGTGTGATTGGCTCATAAAAGTGAATATTACTCATACGCCTACATAGCCCCGTTGGGTAAATACGGCAGCTAAGCGCCATTTGAGCCAAGTCAAAAGCCAATTTGATTAACAAAAAAAAATGGAAGAAAAAAAAAAAGAAAATACTGACAGAGATTGCCTTTGAAGATGATGCTGATGAAGGCACTTTTTTAGTCCTGTGAATTTTCCCCTGGTTAAAGGATTGAAATCAAGCACTTGAGGGTGAAATAGAAACTGCGATTGAAACTTGAAATTGAGAACTAAGTGTGAGGCTTACCTGGTGCCGAAAGTCAAGCTGAAAATTGGACTTTAGTTTTTTTTTTTTGTATTTGGCATCAAAATGTTAATATATCTTCGCTGGTGCTGTAATAGTGGCATCTCAAATAATTCTTTTCATTTTAGGCTCGCATAAGGCATGTTTGTGGGAGCTTAAAGTTTGAACATTTACTACTTACTTTAAGTGTGACCAGTTTCAACAAAAAGTAGCACACTTTTTTGCTCAATCTTACTCAGAATTTTTGTTGTACGGTCACACTGTCTATTTTTTAGATTTATTTTTAAGAGAATATTTGAGAAATTGTTCACACAATATTTAATTACAATTTTCTATGTGGATTTTGAAGACTGACCTCGACTTTTAAAGACGTAAACGTTTTTCGTATCTATTGTGGGGTGTAGCTTACCAATTATAGTTTGCTTAGATGTTGTATTGAATAGTAGAAGTAAAATGAGTTGCTAACTAAAGCAGTGGTGCCAAAAGCCTATCCCAAGGGATAGGCACTCATAATTCTGCCGACGTTGCAGCAGTCACACGCATAGAGAGAGAGAGAGAGAATACATGTGCTCTAAAGGGTGATTTTTTAGCTATTATCTTTTCGGCTACACTGGTTTAAGCAGCTCACGCACGTTTCGTGTTTTGTTTCACTGTCAAACATCTTCAGTTTGGTCTATAATTTAACCACGAATCGTCTTACAAACGAACAACGCTGCAAATTATTGAATTTTATTATCAAAATGCGTGCTCTATTAAGAAAGTTCATCGCGCGCTTCTTCCATTTTATGGTCAGTTTAATCGACCCACTGAAGCGGCTATTCGGGCTATTGTGACTAAATTTCGCACCAAATTTACATTGTTGGACATTAAACCACCAACACGCTTACGTAGAGTGCGAACTGAAGAAATTATCGCAGCTGTATCGGCCAGTGTTAATGATGACCATCAATTATCGATTCATCGCCGTTCGCAGCAATTGGGCCTTTGTTTTTCAACAACGTGGAAAATTTTGCGGAAGGATTTAGGTGTGAAGCCTTTCAAAATACAGCTGGTGCAAGAATTGAAGCCGAACGACCTACCGCAACGTAGAATTTTTGGTGAATATCAGCCAGAAGCATTGCAAGAGCTACCAATGCATCCAGAAAAAGTCACAGTTTGGTGCGGTTTATGGGCTGGTGGCATCATTGGATCGTACTTCTTCAAAGATGATGCGCATCGTAACGTAACTGTGAATGGTGAGCGCTACCGTGAGATGATATCCAAAATGCAAGAGCTTGACTTGCATGACATGTGGTTTCAACAAGACGGTGCCACATGCCACACAGCACGCGCAACAATGGACTTATTGAGAGGCGAGTTCGGTGAACATTTTATTTCACGTTCGGGACCGGCCAATTGGGCGCCTAGATCGTGCGATTTAACGCCTTTAGACTATTTTTTTGGGGCTATGTTAAAGCTCATGACTATACAGACAAGCCCGCTTCAATTGACGCATTGGAAGACAACATTGAAGCATTTATTCGTGAGATACCGGCTGAAATGTTGTGAAGAGAATGCCAAAATTGGACTAAGCGGATGGACCATTTGAGGCGCAGTCACGGTCAACATTTGCATGAAATAATCTTCGAACATTAAATTATATGGACCGTACTATCGATTCAAATACAGATTTCATCCATTTTTCTGAATTTTATGTGTTTTTTTTTTTTGAAAAACTTTCCTATAGCTCTTAAAAATTCACCCTTTATAAATAGCCCGCTCGGCGGCTTGCTCTCTCACGACGCGTGCTTTCGGCTTTTTGTTCTCTCACGAGGCTTTTCCCTGTAGTTCAGCTGGTGTCAAGGCACTACCAGGCCTAACGACCTGATGCATCACTGAGCGTCAGTCGCGTCGTTCACAGCGCAAGTCTAGTACGTGAACTATAGTGTGCACCCATCACCGCACTATCAACTAGTAAAGCAGGGTCGTACCGATCAGTATGTTTCCGGAAATTTCCATACTAAATTCGTTAGGCAAATACATGGCTGGTGGTTGGTCTGGTGGTCAGTGCTCAATACGAAGATTTAGGGGATTCGTTAACGCCGCACCGGTGCAGCTGAACTACAGGGTAGGAAGAGCTTTCGCTTCTTTCAAGCTGCAATTATTTCGCTTTATTCTTTTTCTTTATTCGCATTATTTCTTTTTGTTCTTTATATTTTTTTGCGTTCAGAAGAGAAAACTGGGTGTTCTTTTTTGCAATTGACGCACATGGTTCTGGTGCAGGGGAGTTGGGGTGTTCGGGTAATGCACATGTGACACATGTTGAATTATTGCTACAATGCTTGTTCAAATGGCCGAGCACGAAGTACTCCATACTAAGTATTTAATATTAATTTTTCGATTCAAAGTACTCAATACTAAGCACTAAATAAGAAATACTCTATACTAAGTACTTAATACTAAGTTCTTGATACGAAGTACTCGATATTAAGCACTCGATACTGAGTATTCGCTACTAAGTACTGCATACTAAGTAACTCGATATTAAGTACTGATATTTAGTATTCGGTACTAATTTCTCAATACTAAGTGCTTTATACTAAGTACTCAATACTAAGCACTCGATACTGAGTATTCGAAACTAAGTACTCCATACTAAGTACTTGATATTAAGTACTCTATACTAAGAACTCTATACTAAGTCCTCGATACTAAGTTTTTATACCCTTGCAAAGGTATTATAAAATTGTGCGGATGTTTGTAACGCATTGAAGGAAGCATCTCCGACCACATAAAGTATATATATTCTTGATCAGCACGACGAGCTGAGTTGATTTAGCCCTGTCCGTCTGTCCGTCCGTCCGTCTGTCTGTTTCTATGCTATCTCCTCCGTCAGTTTGAAAGCTATCTTCACCAAACTTTGCAGGAAGTCTTTTGATATACGCTGCACCATTTGTCGGAACTGGCCGGATCGGATGACTATAGCATATAGCTGCCATAGGAACGATCGGTCGAAAATCTAGTTGTAGTGAGAAAAACTTTTTTTTTCCGATGGAAACGCCTTCAAACTTCGTATTACTCAGTTTACTATGCTTTTCCATGATTCCACCAAATATGGTCGAAATCGGACATCTATATAGTATAGCTGTCATAGAAAAGACTAGTCTGAAAAGTAGTCTTAGTTAGAAAAACTTTTTTTGTTTTCATTGGAAATGTCCTCAAAACCAGCATGTTTGTTTGTTTTATATGTCTCCCACACAATTCTACAAACTTTGGTCAAAATTGGATGACTATAGCATATAGCTGCAGAATGAATGATCGGTCGAAAAAGAAGTTCTAGTGAGAAAAACTTTTTGTATAAATGGAATCGCCTTCAAAAAATGTAAATGTTAGTTTGTGATGCTGTTCCATGATTTCACTAAATTTGGTCGAAATCGGACATCTATGTAGTATAGCTCCCATAGAAAAGTAAGGTCCGAAAAGTAGTCTTTTTAGGAATACAAACTGCAAGGGTATACAAAACTTCGGCCGAGCCGAAGTTAACTTTCCCCTATTTTTGGAACTGAGTTCTTGATACGATGTACTTGACTCGAAGTACTCGATACTAACTTCTGGATTCTTAGCACTCAATAAGAAATTCTCAATACGATGTACCTAATACAAAGTTCTTGATACGAAGTACTCGATACTGTTGTGTCGGTACTGTTCTCAATACTAAGTGCTCGATACTAAGAACTCTATACTACGAACTTGATACTAAGTACTCGATACTAAATTCTTGGAACTGAGTACTCGATACAAAGTACTTGACCCGAAGTACTCGATACTAACTTCTGTAAATTAAAGAAGTACTCGATACGAATTACTCGGTACTAAATACTAGATACTAAGTACTCGATTTTATGTACTACTCGATACTAGTACTTGATTTCAATTACTTGACAAACCCCACAGAATATGCTAAGTCAGCGTGATGCGTGACGCGTGTCGCTTGAAGTGATATTTAACACATACCAAAATCTTTCGTATCGAAATTAAAAAAGTTTCACATTAAAAACTTAATTCTAAAAAACATTTAGAAACTGCTTTAGGTACAGCGTATATTACAGTCATGCCTACCCCCCACGCTGTAGGGTATGTGGGATTATATCGACATGCTTGCGGTTATGTATAAAGTTTGAAAATATTGTCTGGTGTTTAAATAATTTGTGTGGCGCTTTTTTTCATGTTTATTTTTTTTTTTTTGGGTGAATTTTTCTTGAGCTGCGGAGTGCGGAGCTGGGGAGTGGCTGCGGTTTCATCTGCAGTCGACAGGGGGGCGGCGGCGGTAGAGTGCAAGGCTTACGGACCGCGCTTGGTCAGTTTTGGGCTCTCTCTCTCTCTTTTTGGTCATGTTATATGCCAGTTACAGCCTAGAGGAGCTGCGGCTGGAGTGGGGTTCGGTTGGGGTGGGGTGCTCTCTCTTATAACTTATGCCAGAGGCGGCAAAACTGTGCCGCACCAAAAATGGCAAATGGCGGGCCAACAGCATTTGTTACCACACACACACACAGACACACACACACACACATAAGCAGGGCCCCGGGCGTCACTTTTGAAACATTTACTTTATGTTGTTCACAGGAAATTAGATTTTTTTTCTCTCTAGTCAGCCACGCCTCTGGTTGGCGGGGGCATTTAGTTTAGTTTCATTTTTTCACATTTTTTTCTAACTTGTCAATGGCAGGGTCCTTGCGGACAGGATACAAGCTCATTGCGGAAACAGCTTTTTAGCCGCTCACCAACACACACACACACACACAACTTGTTTGCCATGCTAATTTATTTATAGACAGCAAAGTTTGCTCTGTCTTTTTTTTTTTTTTTTTTTGGTTCAGTTCCGTGCAAATTTCCGCCACAGACGACAAATTGCATACCTGCCACGCCCCCTACCTGATTTCCCATCCCTAATTCGATTTTGCTGCTGTGCAAACAACCCATTTAATGCGCCGCCTCACACATACAACCGAATTTAACCCGAATTTATACTCTTTTTTTTTTTTGTTGATGATGGACAGCTGCTGTCGCTTTTTGTGTTCCCCTTTTTTTTTTTTGGGACATGATAAGTAGCCTCACCATTAAAATCAAAAGCAGCTGCCCAAAGTCGTTGCAAATGGAACGCGAACCACTTTGCTTAATGTTCGCGCGGGGATACTGTCTGATCAGACATGGCGAATGGAATGGAATATACCCTGTTTTTGCCCGAACTTGGCCATGATATAGTCAAATAATTTGACTAGTTTGTTTCAAATGGGCCTTAGACTAGAAAAGAAGATCTCAAAACTCATTTCAAATGTTGCCATTGCTTGAAGATCTTGACCAAAATGTTCCTTCAACATGCGATGAACCGAGGCTGCAAACCGTTTTGAAGAATTGGCGAAAAATACTAACATTTCTCTTTGAATTTAGCTCAACTTTGTAAACTCTTGTTCCACTGGCACATTGTAGAGGCGCTTGTCCCTTAAATTTAAACCTAAAAGTAGGCAACACAAAAATCCCTCCACCCGGCAGAACTAGAAGTCGATAATCGACTTTTCAGGAAATTACCCCCAAAATTAGGTATAAACCTCTGTATGCAACTTTAATGTGGCCGGGTAACTCAGCGGCTAGTGTGAGCGACCGCTGTGCAAGAGGTCGTGGGTTCGATCCCGCCTCGGAACATCTAATGAAAAGTTTTTTCTTTGAATAAACTTTACAACCGGTCACCCCTCTCTGCTATTGGCGCCAGCTTTGTGGTAATTAGCCATGGAAGGCTTCTCAAACTGCCGTTCGGATTCGGCGTTAAACTGTAGGTTCCTTTCTCTTGAAACACCAGTTTTATTTTCACCGGCTTTGATTAGAATTACATTCGCATTTCTCCATGAGAATATCAGCCAACTGTTGGGGAGTTACCCCAGATTGTCAAACCAGTCAAGGAGAAGGTCAAATCTGGAATCTTCCAAATACCTAACCTGCCAGCTGTGAGACTCTTACAGCTGCCTCAAACGTCAAACAATAAGTTTCGGGGCCAGCCATGTCATGGTAATAATTTAATCAACCTACTCTCAAACAGCTATAAACTAATTACCCCCCTTCGTGGTAACTTTCTTTCCTTTGTCTGGCCCTTGTCCCAGATTTCTAGCTGCCAAGCTCTAACTCCATCGCCTAACCTTAAATAAGGAGACAAAAGAAGCAGCAAACTTCGCAGACCAGAAACAGTTTATTTGTACACATCCAATGGTCAGCTCCCGCTTGGCAACCTGATCTAACCCCTCCCACGTGACGTGCAGTGAACCAAACATCCAGTTTTCTCTATTAAAGCCCAATGCACACCTTGGGATCGCTAATCGGTTAATATCCAATCCAAGATCAGTGCCCTTTTCAGTGATCTTCCTAATGCCCAGTGCACACCCTGGGATTGTTAAATGGATAAGTTTTGATCAAAGATCCGTGCCTCCAAAAGAAAGCAGTGAGAAAAATAGGGGAAAGTTAACTGGATTCTTTTTTTGTTTTGTTCATTTTAGTTCACAAGAAAAACTCAGGTGCAATAAGGTCAGACGATCTTGGGGGCCAATGGAATGTGGAGTTTCTGGATATCAGCTTATTGGGAAATTTTCGTCGCAATTCTGTCGAAACAGGCTGGGCTATGTGAGGAGTTGCACCATATTGCTGAAACCACACAGAGTTGAAAGGCATTTTCTTTCAACATGCTCAAGTAACGGTCTCCAGTAACAGTAACGGTGTGACCGTTTTCTTCGAAGAAGTAGCGCCCGACAATGCAGCGTGATGAAGCTGAACACCACACTGTGATACGAAGTGGATGTAATTCCATCTCATGGAGTATCTGTGGGTTGGAAGCTTTCCTTATTTGACAATTTTGTTTGTTTATGTTGCCGTTTAAGTCGAAATGGGCCTCGTCAGACATAAAAAGACAGTCCTCTTCCACAATTTGAAGCATCTTCTGGCAAAATTCCAAGCGAATCGGCAAGTCTGCTGCGTTCAGTTTGTTGGCCATTTGAATTTTATATGGGAATAAGTTCAAATCATTGTGCATAATTGACTGCAATGACTGTCTACTTCTTATACCCATTTGAGCAGATAAGTTCCTTGTCGAAACTCTTGTATTGTTTTGTATGGCAGCAGCGATTATATTCTTCGTGCGAACTGCAGGGTTTCGATGGTAAGGTCTTCTTTCGACTGTCCCACGCTCGGCCAAATTGTTAACAAGTCTTATTATGGTCCATCTGGTCGGAGGATCGCCGCCAAACGTGCGCCTTAACTCTTTGAACCAAAACTACGGACGCCAGGGCGTAACAGCGGCGGACAATCCAAATTCTTCTTTCAGTGTCCCAGTTTTCAATTTTCCTCAAATTTAAAAATCAATCAACAAAAAAAAAAAATTGAGCAGATTCATCAAATAGAAAAAAAGGTATGCAATGTTGTTTTGGTAACGGCTTTTATCAGCCACCCTGTATATACTTTTTGTGGTCGGAGATGATTCCTGCTATGCGTTCAAGACTACCTCTGCAAAGTATAACAATACAATTTAAGATCTTTCTTTTGAAAAAAGAAAATTGTTTTTAAAAAAGAAAATGGAAGGCACTATTCGGAATGCAACTGTTTGGCATACGCATAGGCAACGCCATGATTTCTTTCCTGAGTGCATTTTGTGTAGCACTGGAGGAAGAAGTACCGATTGTGCCGATGTTTGTAACGCATTGAAGGAAGCATCTCCGCCCACATCTATAATTCGTAATTCATTTACCTTTTTCTTCAGCAGTTTGGTAGTCCATCTCTAGAAAAGTCTATCTCAAGAAAGTGCCATCTCTAGCAACAGATGGTCGTGTGTAATTGAAGAGAAGCTAACACATTTACTTTTAATTCCCCCCCCCCCCCCCCGGGGCTTTCCATAAACTGTTCTGCACAATTCCTGGAGATAAAGTTTCACCCGATTAAGCAGCAGCTTTTATTTTGTATTATTATTATCCATTTTTTTTTGTCTTATTTTAGTAAACATTCAATACCATTCAAATGTGTTATGCAACACTGGCAGTTGGCCCTGCCTCATCTGTCATTATGGGGCAGGCAGGCATCGCTTCGAGTTGGAAATCTCATTTACTTTTATTTCGTTCAGCTGAACAGACGTGTTTTTTTTTATTTTTCTCCCAATTTATTATGTAGTTGCTCTAAAGCAGAGACATAGGACGCGAAAGCATCCACTTATTTTTTTATTTTTTTTATTTCGTTCAACAAATTTGAAATTTTTCATGTTGTTTATTTGTGAGAGTTTTATTAAAGACTGATACGGTTTCTTTCTGTTGTGGATTCGGAGCTTCGATATCCAAGTCCATTGGAATTGATTCAGTTACCTGGGTTTCCACCATTTTGGGTGACTGAACTGTTCTTCTTAGTTTTCTTCTCTGTGCATCTGCAAGTATGATTTAGCTAATGCCAACACATCTGAACGGCAAGTCACCCGCAGTTTTTCTGTCTGGAACGAGTGTGGCCAGAGTTTCATTACGACGACTAGATATCTTGAAGCGACATTGCTGTGGTCTGGGAACTGGGATTGGCTTCGGGGGCTTAACCAAACGCTTTGCAACAGTCGCATATGTTTGCGAACCTTCAATGGCTCCAAGACTGTTGCAGAGCGGACTACATACTTCAATGGCATTGTCAGAGCTTCACTACCATGGCAGTGTAGTTTGTGTCTTAAGGCATACTCGAGAGTCCGCACCTAGCCGGTATGCCCTCATTTGTCAAATTGCAGAGAGATTTTTGTACAAAATCTTTAACATTCTTTACATAGCGGCAGTGGGGCATTTGGTATTTCACTTGGGCCGTGATCTTTTCAACGGATAGAAAAGTCGCCCGCGCTGACTGCAGAACACCAAGAGACTTTACAATCTTGGGCACTTTATCTTGATCCATTCTTGTGCGTGTCAATACAATAGAATAATTTGGAATAAATGAATATATGTTCTTTTTTAATGAATTTGGATAATATTCATGTACTTTTTTAAGACTTTGAGAACACGTTTGTATCGGTGAAGTTGATGTGTTGAAGTTAACTTCACCGATACAAACATTTTTCTTTTAGTAAGACAAGCCAGATTTGTCAAAACTCAGCATAAATGAATATTATGTGCAGTCAAATATCTTTGAGAAATTTGGACAAAATCGGAAACGATCACTCGAATCTGTTTTTCATTGCAAGAGTTTTCCAACTCAGCATTAATAAATATTGGAGGTGTCCCAGAAATCTCTAGAGATTTTCGCATAAACGATTGGATTTTTAACTACACTTGGAGGAGTTTACATGTAAAATGTTAAGAATAATTTCGCCTACTAGATTATAGGGAAGGAAAATCGTACGCTTTAAATCTACTTGGCGCTGAGGAAACGGTTTTAAATCTCTCAACTTTTCTCATCTAATCTAGTAGCCTTGCATTATAGAGACACTTCACACGTAAAGGCAAGCAGTTGTAGTTCGAAATGAAATCGTGAAATCGTCTGGAACACCCCCGATTATGTGCTATCTAACATTTTTGTAAAAATTGATCAACATCTGAATACTATATCTTATAGCTCCTATAGAAGCAATCTTTCGAAATTGTGTGTTTTTATGAGAAAAATAGGGGAACGTTTTGTATACCCTTGCAGCTTCCATTGAGAGCAAAAAAGTTTTTCTAACGAAGACTACTTTTTGGACCTTACTTTTCTATGGGATCTGTACTATATAGAAGTCTGATTTCGACCAAACTTGGTGAAATTATGGAAAAGCATAATACACTGTTAATTACGAAATTTGGAGGCGATCCCATTTAAAACTAAAAAGTTTTTCTCACTAGAACTTCTTTTCGACCGTTCCTATGGAGCTCTATAACCGATTTCGACCAACTTTTAGATTGTGTAAAAGTATATAAAATAAGTGTAGCAAAAAAAAGTCACGACAATTTTTCGACCTGAGCTAAGCATAGTCATCCGATTTCGACCAAACTTAGTGAAATCATGGGAAAGGATAGTAAACTAAGAAATACGTACTTTGGAGGCGTTTCCCTTAAAAAACAAAAAAGTTTTTCTCACTAAAACTAGTTTTTCGACCGATCGTTCCTATGGCAGCTATATGCAAAAGTCATCCGATCCGGCCGGTTCCGACAAATGTGCAGCGTATTTGTACCAAAAGACTTCGTGCAAAGTTTAGTGAGAATAGCTTTAAAACTGACGGAGGAGATAGCATAGAAACAGACGGACAGACGGACAAGGCTAAATGAACTTGGCTCGTCATGCTGATCAAGAATATATATACTTTATGTGGTCGGAGATGCTTCCTTCAATGCATTACAAGCATCCGCACAATTTTATAATACCCTCTGCAAGGGTATAATTATGATTGAAATAGGGGCTATAATGGTGACAATTCTGCGTCGGTTGCACTTTGTTTCATCAAAATCGGTTCAGAACTACGGGTGCAGTCAGTGCCGCCAGCTACTAACTACATTTCTAAAACTGAAACATTTTGTTACAGTAGTTTGTTGGTCCATCTCTGGAAAAGTCCATCTCAAGAAAGTTCCATCTCTAGCAACAGATGGTCGTGTGTAATTGAAGAGAAGCTAACACATTTACTTTCAATAACCGCCCGCCCTCCACTGGGCATTTCCATAAATGTCTGCACAATTCCTGAAGATAAAGTTTCACCCGACTTAGCAGCAGCATTTTGTATTACATATTATCATTCAAATGTGTTATGCAACACTGGCAGTTGGCCTGCCTCATCTGTCATTATGGGGCAGGCAGGCATCGCTTCGAGTTGGAAATCTCATTTACTTTTATTTCGTTCAGCTGAACAGACGTGTTTTCTTTATTTTTCTCCCAATTTATTTTGTAGTCGCTCTAAAGCAGAGACATAGGACGCGAAAGCATCACTCCTTAATTTTGGTTTCATATTTTTCTTTGGCATTATTTTTTTCCATTATTTTTGTATGTGGAATTCCCATGCAAATCACAAGGATAACCATTGATGCATCTTAGCTACCTCGTCTTCTTTGAATTCAGTAACTTTACGCATTCGGAACGGGTGGCATCTATAGTCCCTGAGTCTCCCATCCAACGCTTCCAGAACGGTTTAATATAACAATCAGCAAGCTTTTATTTTTACTGCTCCATCAGTTGATTATGGCAGTAATCCAATCCTGGAATTATGTTGCACCAAAAGTTCATTTTCGATATGTACATCTGTGTTTTCTTTTACTTTTATCCCAGTTATTTTTTGAATTTCGTTCTACAAACGAGCTACACGTAGTTCTAACTGGTTTGAAACCACGGATATTTCTTGCCCCAAGCCGCAGCAAAAGGTGTACTTTCTGCTTTCTTTATTTTCTTTGAGTTGGCCCAACTTTATCCATTATGTTTGCGAACCTTCAATGGCTCCAAGCGTCTACCAACTTCATCCTTTATTTTATTATTGGTAAAGTATCCTTCAATAACTAGCCTTCTGCTACCCTTTTTAGGCGCTTAAGAGGGGTCTTCTCATTGAGCAACTTTTTTTTTCGACTTTTTTTTGCATTTATTTATAACTTGGATATTCAAAAATATCCCCCAAAAGGATTTTCGAAAACTCGAGGTGGTTGCAGGAGATATAGTCCTTTTAGTGACCCAATGTGACCTAAATTTAAGCAACTGCAAACTTAAAGCGCGTTTATCGCGAAACCACGTTTTGAACTGGCGGCCATGATATCTCCAGTTCAACTGAATCGATTTTCATGAAACAAAGTGGAATCGACGCAGAATTGTCACCATTTTCGGGTGAACCTCGACCCTTAATTTTAAAAAAAAATTTTTACAATTTTTTTTTTCACTAAACTACCAAAAAAGCCCGGAAATTGAAATTTTTGTTTTAATGGCCGCCATTTGTCTAAAAAAAAATCACAAAATTAAGTTTGAGGTTCAGCCTGAATTACATCCCTACTGATTATAACCCCGCCTTTTTTTCATTTCGGACGCTCCGGAGACCCGGAATCGTGGCCGTCCGTGACGACACCTTTTTTCTCACCACCAACTTTGGAGTCTATTTACTTTTTGAACAGCCACTCGTATCGAGGCTAAAAAAATTTTTAATTTCGCGCAGAACCTTTGTAATACTATAGAAGTAAAAAAAAAGTTTTCAATTATTCTTTGCGTTTTCAAATAATAATTTTTTCAAGGGTCAAAAAACGGGTTTTGAATGAGAAGACCCCCATAAGAATTGCAGGATTATCTTGTGATCTACAAAGGAATAATAAAGATCGGATGAACAATAGTCT